>JAADVY010000167.1:0-25651 GCA_023336035.1 Pythium plurisporium
CAAGTAAATTCGAAACCGGCACATATCGTTCGACGTGATGCTAATGACGCGATCAAACATATTGACGGCATGTGGCAAGATATTCGAGTCGGCGACCTTCTCATTCTCAAGGATGGTGATGACGTTCCTGCTGACTGCATCCTTCTTGCGACG
The DNA here is from genome assembly GCA_023336035.1 of Pythium plurisporium. Taxonomy (NCBI): domain Eukaryota; phylum Oomycota; class Peronosporomycetes; order Pythiales; family Pythiaceae; genus Pythium; species Pythium plurisporium. The sequence goes on from JAADVY010000167.1 coordinate 154, forward strand.
AGTCGCCCAGATGGCCGATGCTACATCGAGACTGCAAACCTGGACGGAGAAACGAACTTGAAGATCAGGAGTGTGGCGAAGTGCACGAAGCACTTCATGTCCGCGGAAAATATCCTTGAGAAGCATCGCCTCTTCGCCGAGTGCGACATGCCGAACAAGGACCTCTTCTATTTTGACGGTGTGTTAAAGCTTCTTCCTCATGGTGATGCGGTGCCAGCACCGGTCGAAGGCGCTGTGTCTGAGACTGAGACGAGTTTGACGATGGACAATCTCATTCTGCGAGGCAGCGAAAGTCGCAATTCGGAGTGGACAATTGGTCTTGTCATTTACACTGGTCCGGACACGAAGATCGCCATGAACTCCTCTGGTGTCCCCCTCAAGCGTAGCTTTGTGGAGAAGACACTGGATAGTATGTTCGTGTTGGTATTGATCATGCTCTTCAGCATTTCGGTCGCGTGCACACTCGGCAACAACAACTGGGATTTCGAGACGTCAAGCGGCAACGAAACCAAGTCGGACCAATATCCGTGGTACATTGACCCCAATAGCACGACCCACACCAAGACTCGTTCCGGAGATGACGACAACAACTACATCTTTCTCAGTTACGTGATCCTGTTCAACAACCTCATCCCATTGTCGATGTACGTCACCATGGAGGGTGTGCGTTTCGTTCATGCAAGATATATCGAGGGCGATTTGGAGATGTACGATGAGCCGTCGGATACGCCTGCTCAGGTTCGAAACAGCAACATCAACGAAGATCTCGGCCAGATCCAGTACATCTTTTCTGACAAAACGGGCACTTTGACTCGGAACGAAATGATTTTTGCGAAGTGCACGATTGCAGGGCTCCGGTACAACGATGTGGAGCCCGAAGGAATCGTACCTACCCGCCCAGGAACACGCTTCAATGATGCCCGCTTGATTGCACGCTTGAACTCACACCATTCGACAAAAAACGAAATTCACAACTTCCTGCTACTGCTGACGATTTGCAACACGGTAATCCCAGAGTACGAGACAAGTGCACGTGGTGAAGGTGCAACAGAAGACTCCTCGAGTTCTTCTCCATCTGCTCAATCCATGAAGTACAATGCATCTTCGCCGGACGAACAAGCGCTGGTGTGGGCAGCAAATGATCTCGGCTATGTGCTGGTTTCTCGAGATGGACCTACCTGCAATGCCTCAATTCAAGGAAAATCGATGTCATTCGAGATCTTGAACGTGCTGGAGTTCAACAGCGACCGGAAGAGGATGTCTGTTATCTTTCGCCACCCCGATGGAGATCTCTATCTGTTTTGCAAGGGTGCAGACGACGTCATTTTCGATTTGTTGTCGAAAACCCAACCTCAAGGCGTTGCGCATGTCACCCGTGGTCACCTTCAGGAATATGCCTCGGAAGGTTTGCGAACCCTGACCTGTGCGATGCGGAAGCTCTCCCACGAAGATTATGAAAAGTGGAGCAGATTGTATCGGGAGGCCGAGATGTCAATGGAGGGCCGCGCGGAGAAGATCGCTCGCGTCTCCGCTTTGATCGAAGTAGACCTGATTCTGCTTGGTGCCACGGCTATTGAAGATCGACTTCAAGAAGGTGTCGAAGAATGTATCAGCTCTTTGAGGAAGGCAGGTATCAACTTCTGGGTGTTGACGGGAGACAAGAAGGAGACTGCCTTGAGCATCGGGATGTCGTCACATGTTATTGATGACAACATGGATGTCGTCGTTCTCGGACAAAGAGATAAGGCCAGTCTGCGTGCGAAGCTCGAAGAACTGTACGTCGATTGGGTGGACGACAAGTGGGGATCGGACGAACATTCCTCTGTGATCAGTGTCTTGTTTCATGCCTTTAAGCAAGGTCTTGTGCTCGGTTGGGCCTTGCTGAAGGCTGCAACTGTTGGTCGAGATCAACGAGCGGAGGATCGCAAGAAACGCCGAAGGGGGCAAAGGAAAGGACACGATGATCGAGCTGGTGTGGACGGTACGGCGGTCGATACTCAAGTTCACTTTGACGAGGTGTATCCTCCGGCCTCGCAAGTAGACAACTTTTCGGAAGCTAGCTACGGCCGCGGGCATGGTGACAAGGCATTTGAGCCTAAGCCGGGTGTGACCTCATTTGGTGATGATGGCCTGGAAGATGACTTGGAATACGCTATGGTGATTGATGGCAAGACTCTTGCTCTCATTCTTGAAGATGACATCAAATATTTGTTCTTGGCGGTAGCGACGCAGTGTAAGTCGGTCATCTGCTGCCGTTGCTCGCCTGCCCAGAAGGCATCGGTTGTGAAGCTCGTGACGGAACCGACTCTGATGTTCTCTCCTGGAAACATCACGCTCGCGATTGGAGACGGCGCCAATGACGTTCCCATGATCCAAGCTGCGAATGTTGGTATCGGTATTAGTGGGAAGGAAGGCCGTCAAGCTGTTCTTTCGAGTGATTACTCTTTTGCTCAGTTCAAGTTCCTGAAACGGCTGCTGTTGGTTCATGGCAACTACAGTTACAAGCGCATTTCGAAACTCATCCTCTTCTCGTTCCAGAAAAACGTTGCACTATCGCTGTCGAACTTCTTCCTGGCGGTCCAGTCGATGTACAGCGGTTTGCTCATGTACTTCGGTATCTTCTTCACGTTGTACAACGCTCTATTCACTACCATTCCGATCGTCTTTATCGCGATGTACAACCAAGACGTCTCGCCGGCTGTTCTCATGCAGTATCCGACACTCTATGTGAACGGCCTCAAGAATCGCAGCTTCAACTGGATGTCATTCTTCGGATGGTGCGGACTTGGCGCTTGGCACGCGTACGTGATCTTTGCTGTCCCATTCTTCACCAATGGCTTCGTTGTTTGGTACTTCGCAAAGGACTCGAAAGACCACTACCTCTACGGATCGGATGATCTAGGGCTGTGGGCGGACGGCCTGGCCTCTTACACGTACCTAATCACTGCGTCGACCGCTCAAGTCGCGCTGATGACCAGCAACTGGACTCGTGCAAACTCGCTCTCCACCATCGGAACACTCGTCTTCTATTTTGCGTTCACGGCCCTCTTCTCGAACATCTATGGATGGACAAAGAGAGAGATATACGAAACGGAACGCGCCTACGGTGTGCTGTGGAAGCTGTTCGGGCAGTACTGGTTCTGGTTTGGGATGATGGGGGCCACAGTGGTTGCAGTGCTGCCGAACTACATTGCCAAGGCTGGTCGTGTACTCTTTTATCCTGAACCGTCCCACTTGATGCGGGAGTGGAACCGATTGGCGAAGGGCGAAGAGTCTGCAGTGGTGATGGAAGCTCCGCGCCTCGTTCGCCGCAACACGGGCTTCGCATTCTCGCATTGCCCAGGCGAGTCAGAGATGGCTCTCGGCCAGTACCGCAGCCTCTCCCAAGTACCAGCTACCGAGCTCCCCGAGGTTTTTGGATTCCGGACGCAGTCGTCATCCTCACCATCGTCGACTGCGGACGAGTCCACACCATCTAAGCGCTCTCAGCATCGAAGCAAGGCGTAAAGAACCCAGGCTGACGGAGGAGTTAGCCACTGCTATATACATATTTAGTTTGCTCCTATGCTTCCTTGGTGTTGTCCGAGAGCTGTCGACCACGGGTCCTTCGTTCACGCATTGTCGTCACATCGCTTCGTCGACGGATGGTGGCCACTTCTCTTCAGCTTCGATTTTTCGTCGACCACGGGCGAAAGACACAGTTGACCTGCATTCGGTCTCCTTTGCTGCCCGTATAATTGGTTGAAATGTTTCAAAAAGATATGATTGGTGAAAATTCAGAGATCGCAATGCTGTTCCGTCGTAGTGATTGGCTTGTGGAACAGAATGATGGTCGCTGTCTTCGTTCGGGTCTGTGTGGACCGATGAAAGAAGCAAATCCCACGAGCGACCCACTCCGCGGTATCTCGGCGGCGGACTGGCACGAGCGAGACCGAGCGAGCGAGAAAGACTTAACAACAGACAGAGCACTGCGTCGTCTCCAAGGTCCGAAGCTAGCAGCGGTAGAGCAAACGCGATGAGCGAGCGCGAGGCCGACGCGGGTGCGCGGACGACCGGCGGCGACGCGGTCGCGTCGTCTCACGGGAGCAGCACGGCCGACAGCGCATCGTCGGCGCCGCGAGCGGTCAAGCGAGACACGAGTGGCACGTTGCTCGCGGCGGCGCGTGGCCGTGGAGGCCGTGCGGTGGCGACGGCCGACGCGACAGCACCGCGACCAGCGCGACCCGCGACGGGGTCGACGAGCGCCAGTCCGGTTGCCGTCGGTGAGCTCATCGCGCAGCTTCAGCGCGTATGGCAGCGCCAGCGATTCCGCGTGGACGAGCGGGCGTTTGCGCGAGACGTGGAGAAGATCGTGACCCAGTTGCACCAGCGCACGCGACTCGACTCGGCACTCGACGCGCACGCCGAAATCTCGTCTCACTATAGCAGCAGTGGCAGCGAGAGCAGTTTCCTGTCGTCGCTCGCGGCGAGATACACGCAACGGCACCACGCGGGCGACACGTCGAGCGAGTCTGGGACGGATAGTACGACATCCACCGCGGCGTCCACGCCACGCATTCGGTCCGCCGACGCTAATGTCGAAACGCTGCTTGACGCTATGGACGCGCTCTTCTGCCATCGCTACCAGGAAGTGCGCACGCTGGCGTTCGAGATTGTCAACCTGTGCATCCGAAACTACGGCGAGCAACTCACCAGCGGCACGCGACGGCGAATTTTTCAGCAGCTCGAAGGCCACGACGTTACTGGTGATTGGGAGCATCTCCAGAAGACGCTTCGCCTGCTCACGCTTGATGGTCGCCGCGTGGAGCCCTTTCAAGTTGAACTCGGGTGGTTGCTCCTCCAGTGGCTGGAGGAATCAGAGGAGCAGCGCGATCTACTCCACTTGATCCAGCAAGTCTTGCGACGAAGCCCACAGATGCTGGATTTCGAGACGGTGATTGCGATCACCAGTGTGGTCTGCGGACGATGCGATGTTGCGTGGTCAAGAGGCGATGTTGAGACTTGCAAACGATTCCTATCGTTCTTCCACGTGCTAGCGACCCATCGACTCGAGCACGCTCTGGGGACGTCGGTGTGTCTGCGAACACTGTGCTGGATGGTCAACGCAGATGGACAAGGAACCTGGTCTGTGATGAAGCTCCTACTTAACAGCAGTGCAGGTTTCCAGGTGCTGCGAGGTCTTGTGACGTTACTTGATAATCCGACCCAGTACAACCAGTGGATCCTTCGGGGCGCGGTGTTCTTCGTGGGAATGTCATGTTGGGGATCACAGCGCGTCACGCGACTCGACGAAATCAAGTGGGCTCCGATCTTGCTTGCGTTGGAAACGTGCTTGGAGTGCGAGAATGGAGTAGTGGTGTTCGAGATCATTCTTGCCATTCAGCGACTGGTCAAAAAGTATGGAGACTGCTCAACGTCTCCTCCGAAGGAAGTCCTTGCATCCAACGAGTCGACGAAGTTGGCTCCTCCGAAGCGATTAGTGGTCGAATGGGATATTATTCTGCGCATGTTTCGCAAGTTGCGGCCATGGCTGTCCAAGAGCGATGCACCGGCAAGTCGAGCTGTCATTCGACAGGGCAGTGACGGTCAGATCATCAAGCAGAACACCATCGCACCGATCGCCAAGTCTTCTTCAGCTTCTGCTTTGCTCAAGTCCGCAGATGTTCCGGTTCATATGACTCGAATTCCGCAAGAACTTCTTGACACACTGCAAGTTGTGGTCGACCTCGTCGGTGCTGGCAAGTTCAAGGGTGAGATCGATGAGTTTTACGAAGTGCTGGAAGAGTACTATGTCTATTTACCAGAGTCTGCTGTCCGGCTTTTGCTCAGACACAAAGCAGAAACCGCTCACCCAGCTCATCATATTGATTGGCTTCACACACTGGAAGAAACAATGGGAACATTTTTTGTGGACCGCAAGGTTCCAGCGAGCGTACGTGAAGAAACTCTTGAGTTGCTTCAAGTCAACCTATGGTCAAGCCGAAATGTGTGCGAAGATCGCGTCGTTGAAGAAGTGCTCCTACCAATGTTGGCGGAAGTTTACGATGATCCTGAACCCAATATCCGGCGGAAAGCTTTGGACCTCATTACAGAGGTGGCTCGCACGCTCGAAAGCGTGAGATTCGAGTCTCTTCTTGATATTCTGGAGAATGCAGTGCAATTGTCAGTATATGAAGACTCCCAGCTCAGCGCGATCTCTGGAATCGTCTCCCTCTTTTCCTCCTACTTCAACCATTTACCTCAATCACGGGCACTTCGAATGTATGATATCATCACGAATGTGGTGGAGACTCATCGAAATTGGGAAGTGCGACACAGCGCTTTGAGATGCCTACTTCACGTCTGTGAGGCGAGCTCCGATTATCGTCTTCAGTGGAAAGACACCAAGACTCGTACCTCCCGTTTTCTGTTTTGCTCAAGACGTGCTGTACGAAACCAACAGACCGGTACGTTCGTACGTGTGCAGCACGGTCTTCGTGCACTCTTGACACTCATCACCACGGAGACACGATCAAATTTGTTCCGCATGGCTGTCGAGGGACTCCGAAGAATGCTTCACAATCGCGTTATACTCGCTGATGTCGACATTAGCGATATAGCGATGAAGATCATATCATGCATTGATTACCAGGCGTTTGGTCGTGCTGCTATCCCTGATGAGCTTCAAGCACTTCTCGCCGAACTTGAAAAAGAGTCCAGCATCCAAGATTCAAACGGTAGTCAGGTCGTGGAACGTAGTGAGAAAGTCAGCGACCCGAGCAGCAAGGAGCAACCCTATGCGCGTAGTCGTTCATCAATACGAGTCAATCTCGTCGAAGTCAAGTCAAGCTTCCAAGAAGCAGCAGCATTGCTATGCAAAATCCGATTTACAACAATGGGGTTGCAACTTCTCGAGTTATTCGTGAGCTACATCAGTGAGTTGACTTCGCGGGCTCGGCATCATCTGATGATTTGCGTTGTCGGCGCGATTGATACCCAGCTTCTCATTTCCGAGCACGATCTCATCCCAGTGAGCGCTGAGGACAACGACAGCAGCTCAACACATAGTTCATCCGCGTGGATATGGCCAGCTCGACCAAGAGCGAACAGTTCCCATCATTCGAGCTTGGGCTCTGCTAGTGTGGACGAACAGCCTGCAGCGCAAGTCAGCGGCTCTGGGGCGACGAGTTATGCTGATATCAAGCCGGTGTCGCCCAACCTTCCGTTCACGTCTCGTGTGTTCTCAAAGTTGCAATCGAGCGCACACCATTCCAGCCTCTTCAACGTGTTATCCGCGCATGGTGGAGGCGAGAGGCGATCAACATCATCTGATTCGTCGATGACCACAGTGACTCGCCATGAGAAGATGGTCTTGCTGCGCTGCCTGCGTCTCATCTACGACTCTGAGTTTACTCTGCTTCATACTGCGACAAACGCGATCAGTCTCCTTGGGCATATTGTGCCAGAGGTGGTGTCGGCGCGGTTGGATCTGCTTTTGCAAAGTGCAAAGTCTAGCTTCTTTACCCCTGATGGGTCATTTCGGAATGATGGATATGCAGCCGTGCTCGAAATGATCGGAAACCTCATTGTAAGCACCCCGTCCGTTGTCATGCGGCTCGACCACAAGCATCGCGTGATTGAGGATATCGTTCTTGTTGCCTTTCGGAGACACATGGACAAAGCGACAACGTACCTCGCGTATCGCATCCTATGTGAGATCATTTTCCGCTGCGAGGGCAAAACGCAGCGCATCGCGTTAGCGATTAGAGCGCTTCCTTTGTTGAAGGAATCCGCTCGTTTGTCCATCACAAACCACACGCAAGCACTGACCGAATCTGCTATTGACTTTGTCATGTCTTTTGCCTTGTCAAGAGACGACAGCGTGATCGCACCAGCCATGCGGATTAGCAATCCCCATATCAAGGACGACGTGAAGGATAAGCCGACTCAAGTGGCTCATCGCACGTGGATCTACCACAACACGATCATCACGATAGAGACTCAAGCAGATAAACCTTCTCAACTCATTGTGAGACGTGCCAGCTCAACCTCACGATGGCATTTGGCTATGATGCAAGACTACATTTCGGACCTGGAGGCACTGAGCTTTGCATGCAGTCGTGAGGGAAACGTGCCGCTCAGAAGTTCTTCTAGTGGTCTAATCAGTAGTCAGTGGCAGGACGGAGACGTAACCGCTTGCGCTGACGCCCCAGAAGCCACTGGCGCTAAACCATTAGGTGTTCGTCCGCCTCCGCCACCACCACCAGTCCAGCAGTTCTCTGCTCATTTAAGTACAAAGCAAGATGCGACAGGAAGTGAGCGAAGAAGATTGCGATCAAATGCTGCCAGAAAAGTACCTCCACTAGCTCATCGGACTGAGCACCCAGGACTTCCACCTCGACACTTACCTGTGCCACCTCTGCCTGCTTACGATGGTATTGGGGGCTCGCCGTCATTTTTTTGTGAATCTGCTCCGCTGGAACTTGAGGGAGGGTCCGATTCCATGGTGCCTATGCTTCTGAGTGATCCCATCGAGACGAGTCCAGAGGTCGATGAAGTCAACGTTGATCTGGATACGGAAAAACGTCTGTCGGTCGGGTTGATTGAAAAGGATCTTAAATCTTCAGCTGCGATCTCGCAAAGCGATGGAGAACTTGAGTGTTTGACTCAGTCGCAGCCCATTGCATCACAGTTATCTTTTGAAGCTCAAAAACTCGCTCCGCATGTGGTTGCCGAGATGCAACTCCAGGACTCGGCTGGCTTACCAACTGACCGCCCATTCGACCCCGTCTTCTTGATGATGCAGTTGTTCGACTTAAGTGTTGAAGACCGACCACAGCTTCTCGCGAATGGACCATCCCTCACGCTCGGTTTGAGTGTACTGGATAGAACACCCGAGTTTGAGACCCACAAGATCGGTGTACTCTACTTACGCAGCAGTACGCGCAAGGCAGAGGTTGAGATTCTCGGCGGCTTCGGCGGTTCGTTGAGGTATCTCCAATTTCTACGATCTCTTGGAACGGTAACCCAGTTGGAAGGTCTGCGCGGATTCACTGGTGGCATGGATACATCGAGCAACCACGCTGACGGCAAATGCATGGTGCTTTATCGAAGCCATTCACTACAGGTATGAGAGCGAATGCGACGGAGAACTAGGCACCAACCCTAACTGCTCACAATGTTCTCCATAGATTGTGTTTCATGTCGCGACAATGATGAGTGCCCATGAAGAGATCGAGAAAGAAGCTGATCAAGCAGACGAAAAGAACCGAAACGATCGGAAATCGTCGCAAACGACGATGAAGAAGAAACGGCACATCGGCAATGATTTTGTGCACATCGTGTTCAAGGCAAGTATCGTCTTTCCGCCATTCTCTCCCATTTTCAATCTCTAAGCTCTATGGCTCTCTGTACGCGTAGGAATGTGATGACGAGTACGACGTGCTGACATTCTCGGGTCAGTTCAACGACGTGCATATCATCATGCAACCCTTGAATGACCTCGAGTACCGCATCCAAGTCAAGTGCAAGCCCGGGATCACACCGTTCGGCCCGTTGTACGGCACGCAGATCGTCCCCAGCACGATCGTGGCCGCGTGCGTGCGGCAAACCGCGCTCAATGCAAACCTCGCGTGCCATGCGTTCCACCAGGAGCAACTGGGCTTCACGATGAATTGCGAAGAGCGACTCAAACAGATCAAGCAACTCGGTGCTCGGCACGCGGCCCCGTCGGACGAATGGACGCTGGACGTGCCCGACGATGGCCCTCCACGCCGAAAATGAGCCAGAGTCAAGGAGCCAATCAGCCAGGACCGAGTCAGGCTCAGAGAATGCTCTCCGTATTTATGAAGAATTATTGAACCGATCCACGACCACACTGGGCAGTTGGATATATGATGACTGTGGTCTGTGGGGAGACACATATCAACATGACAGCATGATCAGATTTTCTGCCAATCATAGTCAATTACTCCGCTTAGAATCCAGTATGATTGGTTGAAATAGACATTCTAGGTGGGATCGTCGTGTAGTCCACACGACGAATTGAACCTGTTCTCGATGCGACCATCATCTCTCTCGCCTTCCACATCGAGAAGAGCGAGTCCTACGGTCCTCCCCCGCAAACCCCTCTTTCCTCCTTCTCCGCCCTCCGTCCTCCGCGGCCTCCCTCCTCTCCACTTCTCTCGGTGGTCGATACGATGGAGTTCCTCGCGCCGGAGAACGACTGCGGGCAGACGCTTCTGCGGCTCGTGAGTCGCGGCAGCGCCATCATCGCCGAGCTGCTGCGTCTCTCGCAGAACATCCCCGGGTATTTACGACATGGAGACAAGACAGAAGGAAGCAGTTGATCTGACGTTGTGTATATGTGTGTAGAGTATTTGTGGGGCCGTCCCACGTGGAAGACCCGGAGCAGCTCAAGTACCTCACGATCCTGTTCGACTTTGCGTACCTCAAGAGCCCCGAGGACTTTGAGAACATGGTCAACAGCAACACGGTATGGGAGACGATAATATGGCCAGATAGTGGAATGTGCGGGATCGCTGACAGGGGTGGTGGTGGCTACTGTAGGAGCTGGTGGACGTGGACGATGAGTTTATGGACAACCACGCGGACATTCTTGACCGTTTCTATCAACTCTTTGAAGGTATCTACACGGTACGTTCGTGGTTGTTACACGATGGTCTAGCAGAGTCGTTCTGAGTGTCTCGTGAACGATGGATCAGTACATCAGCGACTACCTCAAGTTCCTCGATGATTTGGAAAAGGGTTTCTTCATCCAGCATACATTGGCGAACATCCTCCTCGATACGGACGGTGCGCAGCTCATGAGCGAGGCGCTCTATCTCTACGGCGTGATCCTGCTGCTTCTTGATCGCAAGATCCCCGGCCCCACGCGGGAGAAGATGGTCATTGCGTTCTACCGAAGCAAGGGCGAGTCGGCGCTCGAGAACATTGACGAAGTGTGCAAGCTTTGCCGAGTCACCGGGTACTTGCCTGGTCAACCGAAACCGCCGCAATACCCGGAGCGATACTTCAAACGGTTCGCACCACCAGAAGAAGTCGTGAGCATGGTGATCGGCAAGCTCCAGTCCGACGATGTCTACCTCCAGGAACCGAGTTTCCCGCATCGTAACCACCGTAGCACGCGTCTTGCGGCGCAGGCGTCCATGCTGTTCGTCATCTTGTATTTCGCTCCAGACATTCTTATCCATGAGAAGGCCAGTATGCGTGAGATTGTGGATCGTCACTTCAACGACAACTTCATTATCACGACGTACATGGGCGCCGTTGCCGACTTGTCCATGGAGTGGGCCGCGTATCCGGCAGCGCGACTCGCTTTAGCGAACACCCTCGACCCCCCGAACATTGCCCACATTACACGGAAGAAAGCGCAGCAGACAGAGAAGTCGATTGAAGAGCTCAACTATTACCTCACAGAAGGTGTGCTGACGGATCAATACGTGCTCGAACATTTGGATCCGCTGCTCAACTGTATCCGCCACGCCAACGTTACAATCCGTTGGACACTCTTGCACAGCCGTATCCAACCAGTGATCCCAATGATGAACAACTCCAAGGAACAGCGAGAGATTTTTGACCGCGGGACTGATCCGGACAAGCTTATCACGCTGCTGCTCAAGGCGTCCCAGCTTGAGTGGAAGCTGAAGCAGATGTTCGAGTTGCTTCTCGAAACAAAAGAAGAGCGGTGGCAACGTTGCATGAAGGAGACCTCGGAGCGGATGGTCGAGTTGAGCGAGTACTTCTCGGGCGAGAAGCCTCTCACCCGCGTTGAACGCAACGAAGACCTGATGAACTGGTTCAAGGACCTTTCCGAGAAAGTCAACTCTCTCGACTACATCGATCATGTGAAAGCGGGACGTCGAATCAAGCGACTCATTGAGGCACTCGGTCACGTCGAGCAATTCGACCAGATCGACACAAACCTGCAAGTCAAGGCTTACCTTGAAGAGTCTCGCGACTTCCTAACGGAAATGGTGCGCACAGTGCGTATTCGCGACGAAGTAATGGCCATCATCGAAAATGTGTCCGACCTGTCGTACGCGTGGGATATCATCAATGACTTCATGAACATTCTTCATCAGAGGGTGAAGAATGACCCGTCGTCTGTGATCTTGCTGCGGGCCGTGTTCCTAAAGCTAGCATCGATCTTGGACGTACCACTCACGCGTATTCATCAATGCGGCTCAGAGGATGTGATCTCCGTTGCTGAGTATTACTCAGGCGAGCTCGTGGATTACGTGCGCCGTGTTATGGAAGTCATCCCCCAGAGTGTGTTCCGGATTTTGGCGGGTATCATCAAGTTGCAGACCGACCACATGCAACCAATTCCAGTAAAGTTTGAGAACACGCTTTTGAAGAACCACGCTCAACTCAACGAACGTTACCGACTTGCCCGGGCGACGAATGAAGTGTCCAAGTATACCGAGGGTATTCTAGCAATGAAGCGAACTCTCCTCGGCATTATTGAAGTTGATCCTCGCCAAGTGCTAGAGGATGGTCTTCGCAAGGAGCTCGTATATCGTGTGTCGAAGGCGTTCCACGATACGCTCATGTTCGAGAAGAACACGTCAGACGAATGCCATCGCATTTTCCAAGAATTGGCGTCAACGCTGAATGCTTATCGCTTGTCGTTCGAGTACATCCAAGACTACGTGAACATTTACGGTCTGCGCATGTGGCACGAAGAGCTTTCACGCATCATCAACTACAACGTGGAGCAAGAGTGTAATCGATACCTCAAGAAGAAAGTGTACGATCGCGCTTCCCAGTATCAGAGTCGAGCAATCCCCATTCCTCGCTTCCAACCTCCTCCCGGTGAAATGAGCGTCAACTTCATGGGCCGTCTCATGCATGCACTATTCATCATGACGGACCCACACACGACTGTATACTCTCCTCAGTGCATCGGTTGGTTCTCAGAGGATGGTGTGGAGGTGTGTGGCATCAGCGCATTCTCTGTACTCCACAAGAGTGTTGGTCTGCTTGGACTCGCCGGCCTTGATCGCATGCTCTCGTTTCGTATCGTGCACACTCTGAACAACCTCGTCAAGTTCTGGCAATCGGCAGTAACTCCTTACTACACATTGCTGGATCAGGTATCAACGGCGCTTCAACCCGAGTGGAAGATCCCCGAGCACTCCAGTCGCTTGTATGATGCGGCACTGAAGAAGGTGGAGAAGATCATGAGCAAGCTGTTGAAGGCGGTGCTGATCATCGGCCAGGCGGCGCTCATTCGTCGCCAGATCTCCAGTGAACTGTCGTTCTCTAGCCGCCTGGATGCGAACTTGCTGTCGGGAACGTTGGATGCCCTGAACCAGTCACTGCTGAACGACATTCGCGCTCACTACCGTGACCCGAAGACAAAGCCTGCTCCAGGATCTGACGGTAACCCCATCCTCGTCGAGCTGAACAAGTACCTCGAGAACATTGGAGCCAACGACCCGTACCAGAAGATCTATATCACGCTGGACACACCACTCGATGGACTCGCGGCGCTCTTCATGCTATTCGTTGTTGCGTACATGCCGAAACTGCAGTATGACCGCAACTTCGGTGCCCTCGCTCGTGTGGGCAAGAACCCAATCGATGGTGAGCCTCTGCTGTTGGGTATTTTGACCATCTTCAAGCAGTTCCACACCTCGTACACAGACAAGTTTCTCTCGTATCTCGGCCAGTACGTGCGCACTCGAGTCAACGACATTTTTACCAAGGACCAGGCAAACGGACCTGCCAGCAAAAACAAGGGAGGCAATACCGAGCTGCCAGTGGAGGTCGTGAACACGCTGCTCTTTATGCTCGAGTACGCGCGCTGCGCCAAGATCCAACGCAGTTATCTCGACAGCCTTGTGCCAGCGTTTGTGTTTGATGCCATCCAGGTATAGTGGCATCCATTCGCACGTCACATGTTCCATGTAGAGAGTTACCAAAACATGGTAGAATCCAATCTTGCCTAGGCCGTCCGCAATTCATACGGTAGGCCGACGCGAGCGTAATGCACCTCGCTTTGTTATTTTTCTAGAGTTGAAGTTCGCCTGGGATCTGTTTGTGCAAACTGGAAAGATCCCGATCTGCCGTCAAATCCTGCAATGAGTCTCTCTCTCATCCTCAGGCGATGCGCATCAATCGCTCGTGGTGATCAGAATTGAACGCACTCGGTACCGACCCACACGCATCGCTGATCATCATGGCACTGCGCGGCGCGCTTCGGCTCGCCCTCCGGCGTCGCCTGGGTCGTGGGGTCTCAACGACCAGTGGCGCATGCTTTCCAGGGACCACCATGCCGTTGTCGGGCCAGATCGAGTTTCGGGACCCGATCCATGACGCGCCGATGTCATGCTTCCGAGGTGCGTGTGATACGGAAGGCAGCGGGTGGCATCTACACCAGGAGCCTGGATGGGTATTGAGTGTATTCTGGCAGTTGTGGACGAGATGGGAGAGATCGTGAACGGTGCCCAAGATCCGGAGCTGGGCGAGGAGCTCATGACCCAGCTGTACACGCACATGGTACAGCACAACGTACGTAGCCGTTCTAAAGCCAATAGGCTGGGAGACGGTGAAACTGAGCGTGTGTATTGCTAGACGATGGATCGTGTGCTGTATGACGCACAGCGCCAAGGTCGGATCTCGTTTTACCTCACGTCGCTGGGTGAAGAGGCCGTACAATTCGGTACCTCGTCAGCGCTATCCTCCCGTGAGTTCTTCGATTGTGCTTGGTTTCGTATTGCAGGCGCTAATTTGATGCCACGAGTAATGCAGGGGACATGATCTTTGGCCAGTACCGAGAACCGGGCGTGCTCATGTGGCGTGGCTACACGCTTCAAGAGTTTGTTGACCAGTGCTTCTGTAATGTTGACGGCCATACCCGTGGACGGCAGACACCCATGCACTACGGATCGAAGCAGCTCAATTTCCAGACCATTTCGTCGCCGCTCGCGACACAGATCCCACACGTGCGTTGCCTGCCAGTATTCTCCCAATCACTCGTGCCTTTGCTAATGAGTGCTGTGTAGGCCGTCGGTGCTGCGTATGGCTACAAGCTCGCAAAGGAGGATCGCATCGCCGTCACGTACTTTGGCGATGGCGCGTCGAGTGAGGGCGACGCCCATGCGGCACTCAACTTTGCGGCCACGAAAGACTGCCCTGTCTTGTTTGTCTGTCGTAACAATGGCTACGCGATCAGCACACCGACGCGCGAGCAGTACCGAAGTGACGGTATTGCCTCACGTGGCAAAGCTTACGGTATCCCAAGCATGCGTGTGGATGGCAACGATGTGGTCGCTGTCCATGTGGCGACACGACTGGCTCGTGAGTTTATTCAGGAGCACAACCGACCGGTGCTGCTGGAGACCATGACCTACCGTCAGGGTCATCACTCGACGTCCGATGACTCGACCCTCTACCGTGATACCGACGAGATCCGTCGGTGGACCGACGAGCTCAACCCCATCGACCGCACGAAGCGCTACATGATGGTGAGTTCCCTTTCGGTTCGCTGGTCTGAGGCTCTCCCCTGACACAGGTTGTTGAATACTTGCACAGCGTCGTGGCTGGCTTACTGAGCAGCAGGACGTGTCGCTGCGTCTCCGTGCACGTGACCTTGTGCTAGAGGCAGTGTCTATCGCCGAGAAAAAGCCCCTACCGGCGATGGAGACCATGTTCGACGATGTGCTCGACACCAAACCACCCAATCTTCAGGTGCGAAGGCATCAAACGACTGTACACCATGATTTCAACTTATACGTCTCTGTGTGGGTACGCAGGAGCAAGAGCGCGAGCTCATGGAGCATGTCGCCAAGTACCCCGAGCATTACGGTCGCGGTAGTCACGATTGACACTGATCTATGTCACTGTATGGAAATGACACTGAAACGAAACCGAACTTTGGAAATGCGAACTTATTTGTCGAAGTGTAACCGCCGAACTGGTTACCTCGAACTTATTTTGATAAATATGCGAACTTAGTGTTAAAAATGCGAACCAATCCGCCTCGTCGCTCCTTCGCTTCTTCAATCATCAGGCTCCAACGGCACGCGTTTTCGCCCAGCACGCGTCGAGACGAGAGAACAATGGCCGCGCCGGCGTACAAAGAGCCCACGCGAGCGATCTTTGCCGAGCGCGATCTGCGAAGTTTCATCGGCTCGCAGGTGCGGCAGCGAAAGGCGGTCGTTTTGAGGTGTCTGCGGGTCTTGAGCGATAAAAACTGACCACAGAATGATGCTTTGAACCGACGTGAGCGTAGCCCTATGAGATGATCCTGGTGTTTGTCAAGCACCTGAACGAGAGTGTCCGAGGCAAGCGGATTTCTAGCGAGTACCCCGTTTCTACGGTACGTTGGGATCTGTTGACGTGGAGCTGCATCTCCGGTTGGCTTGAAATGTCATGATCTAATGGGATCTCGGACGACTAGAATGTGGAGAAGGCGGTGGTGATGCTGAGCGAGGTCAACTCATGGATCGACGAAATTCCGCCGATCCAGCAACCAATGCGGTTCGGCAACAAGGCTTTCCGCTCGTTCTACGATCGCATCATCGAGGTCAGCATCTATTGAATTTGGCTCTCTGGTGGTGGTGTCGGCGAGGTGGACGCTGACGTTGGAATTCCTGTTTCGATACACCAGCGCTCCAAGGTGCTGCACGAGCAACTTCTACCTGCTGATCTGCACGGCGCCATCGTCGAGCTCATGGCATACTTCAACGAGAGCTTCGGCAACCGCGTCCGGATCGACTACGGAACCGGTCACGAGACAAGTTTCATGGTTTGGTTGGGTGAGTGCAACTTGCTGTCGTTTTGTGTGGTACTGAACGTGAGTGAACTGATGGGTGATTCATTGAGATAGTTTGCCTGCACAAGATTGGGTTTCTCAAACAGGAGGATTTTCCGGCAATGGTGCTCCGTGTGTTTGCCGCATACTTGGCACTGATGCGCCGACTGCAGAAAATCTACATGCTCGAGCCGGCTGGATCGCACGGCGTGTGGGGCCTGGACGACTACCACTGTCTGCCTTTCTACTTTGGCGCTGCCCAACTGATCGGTAAGTGCAAGTCCCAACTACTAATCCTCTGAATGCCGAATATTCGCCATGACATGATGTTTTGATCAGGCCAACACGAATTTGTGCCCGAGTCGATTCACGACGACATCGTGTTGCAGAATTACAGCCAGGAGTATCTCTACTTCGACGCGATCAAGTTTATCAAGGAGGTCAAGTCTAGTTCGCCGTTTGCCGAGACGTCACCAATGCTCAACGACATCAGTGCGTTGCCGTCGTGGGAGAAAATCACGGGCGGTATGCTGAAGCTCTACGAGGGTGAAGTGCTGAAGAAGTTCCCTGTGATCCAGCATCTCGTCTTTGGATCGCTGCTGCCGTGCACGTGGACGCCAAGTCAAGCGCCGACCGACACGTCGTTTGTCCCCGTGAGCACTCACCCTGGTGTTGGTGTGCGCGCGCCGAATTTCGATCTCGACGGAGCTACGGCCAAGGCTCCATGGGTTACTGTCGAGACGTTGGCTGCCGCGCGTGACACGCAAACGTCACCGATCTCACACACGAAGAAGCCGAGTCCGCCGCAGTGAGGCAAGCCTGGCATCTCATTTTTGAAGGGATAACATCCAGCGCTGGCTGAAGAAATCAACTGAAATAAAACAACTCACAGCTGCTCAAGCGGGACCAGTGACACCCTCTGTGGCGACGCTCGTGTTTTGTCCAGGCAATGATGACGAAATCGTCCGACGAAGTGCCGGCTACGTCACGCTCGTGGTGCTGTTTTCGCGTGGACGGTGAGTGCTTGACAAATTATGGGAGGGTGGGCTCGGTATTTTATTTTTTATTTTCCTTATCTCTAGTCGCTGCTCGGCTCGCCGCAACGAACGTCGCGCACTCCGAGACGACGCGAGATGAGATCATGGTGGCAGTGCCGACCGAACGACGAGACAACCACCCCAAGCATGGGAAAGGGCGACAGCGGCCGATGCGATGCTCCGACGAGCTCAACTGAGTCGGGTTTAGCAGCTCCCGAACGAAGACAGAGTGACCGACCAGGGGCTCGGCGCTCGTGCCGGCCGTTGGTCAGCTGGGATTACGACCACGAGACAAACCCGACCCACTTCCGACCCAGAAAAAGCTTTCCAGTGCGGCATCATTCTTGCCCAGCGTGTACAGTATCGGTGTCGTAGCGTGCAGTGGTTTGCACCCAAGACGAAACAATTGGCTGCGGCTCAAGCCCATTTCGCTGATCGAGAGGCTTTCGGGTCGTCATGTACACAAAGAGTGCGAGCATCGTGCGACAGAGCGTGATAGATTGAGCGAGGGGGAGGACAGAAGGATGGACGAGCGTGTCCATGAAGGGGACACGTGCCGTGCATTAGACGTGGCAAAGAGTGCAGTACGCTTTCGATAGATAGAGAGGGCCGTATAATGACGCTTTCGGTATTATCATAGAGGGTTAACAAGACAGCACAGTCGTGACAAAGAAATCCAACATACAAGTTGATCTCTTTCGCACTTCCTCGAAAACACGGCGCAAACATGGGCGCGGAGATCCATCTCCCGCTCCAAACCGATGGACCAGCGCAGCCACAGCCAGTGATTTCACGAAGCGGCACGTTCTCGCTGGAGAGAGAGAAGGAAGACTCTCGACTCGTGGGTGGTGGAAGGAGGCAAACGAACGAGCTCCCTCCATTCACGACGACTCGTCGACGAGCGAGAGGGCGCGAGGAGCGCCTCTCCTTTTCGTCCTTCTCTGTCCGGCCAGGCGGTCGTGCTCCTCTCCTCTCGTCCCTCCACCACCCGACTTGCTCGTGTTGCCATGCGATTTCCGCCGTCCCAGATCAAGTCAGCGTGTCTTTTCGAGGGTCTGAGTCGAATCTTGGGTTTTTGGGTGACAGATCTCACACCAACCAACCCGTGACACGCATGAGCTGGCTCCAATCATATCCCACCGACGACGAAAGGACATGGATGACGTAGGTGCCACGTACGTAACCTCCGAAACTTTATGTTCTTGGAATGGATAAATGACCTGGGCGGGAATCTTCTTGCATCCAGCACTTGCTCGTAGAAGCATAGACTTGCTCCAAAGGCTCGCGCTGGATTGTTTGCTGCTACCTCTCAAACTCACTTGACGTCGTGTAGCGACGGCTAAGAATGAATGAAACTTCAAGGTAGCCAGGCCCGTACAATCTCGTCCTCTTTTAGCATTTGATCCGTTGAAGAAGTGAGGATGAGTTGAAGCACTAACCCCACGAAAACTTCCGCACAATCACTGGAAGAAGGCCAGAATAGATCGTTCCGGTGTCGTTCTTATCAATCAAAGAGTGAGCCAAACAAAGCACAGTAGAGCGAGCGATGCTCACGTCTCGAAGTTGCCCATGAAATCCTGTGCATCCTGCTCCTTGGCATTATCACATACCCTGTCTAAGGAATTTGGATTAGGAAATTTCAGTTTGTGGAGGATACAGGGGTAGGCTTCACAAACTTTGAAGCCAAGCACTTTCCGTTTCGTAAGATACGGGATTTTTCGTTGGAAAATTCGCCGAGTCATCAGCCGGTTTGCTTTTCAACAAGAAACCTACAGTGAAATGCCCAGCAAGAGACAAACCTGAAGGAGCCAGGTCGCCACGCACGCACGACTCTTCAGGATTTCGTCGGGAAGGAAACGGCATTGAAAATATGGGGAGCGTCTCAGCGGCAACCCAAACTTTAGCTCATAATTTTCTCAACGGATCGAACTGGCACTACTTCTCTCAGTGCATTCGCTCTGCCGAATCTCGCACATCCATCCCAACGGATAGATTGATGTTTCACAAACCGCCGAGACGCAGATTCGATCCAACTGCGAGTTTGGCCCTCACACACAGTCAGAGAAAGGCCGTTGACTTTGCTGGCTCGGCTCGAAAGGACGACAGAAAACAGCCAGTCCAACTTTCTCCGACTTGGTCAGTAGTACAGTACCTAACAAAGTGCTGCTGTCGCATTGTGACAGGCAGACAAGCTTGCTTTGGCTCGGTTGGTCCGGGACTGTGTTGGTTTCATCGTCAAACTCAGCTCGCACACTCCCAGCTCGGCTAGATTCCGACTGTTTGTCTCTTTCCCCTACCCCTTCTGCGTCAAGCCATACATTATCCAAGTTTCATCGACTGGGTTGCGAGCGACAGGGCGAGTTCCCTCATCCTTACGGTTTCCCGCCACCAGTGTTTCAGTGTGAAATCTTTCCACGGTGAGGTGAATCTTCCTTCACTGACTCGTCTGCGACCAGGTCGGCTCGACGTCCGCTGGTGGTGTTCGTGTGTGGTGGTTAGCTTTCCATTCGTAAGTTACCTCGTAGTTTACGGGCTTCAGACCACCCCAACCACACACACACTCAGTTGGACGGTGTGAAGCGAGAGGGGCGTGTCGTGAAACGCCCACTCTCCCCCCTTTCCCAGCCCCTCCTCTCTCCCCTGTGGACCCAGCCCTCGTCATGGGTTGGCTGGCTGTGGCTTTTCGTGTGTGAGGGGGATTTGGGTGGCCACCAACGCCGCTCGCGCGTGGTTGCCTAGGACGCTCATTTTGGAATTTCCCTCTTCCAAGTCGGCACCAGCCTCCCCTCCTTCCCCGCCTCCCCGCCTCCCCTTCCCCCGAAGAACGGAACACCATGGCTCCTTACTCGCCCGCGGAAGGCATCAGCAAGCTCGCGATTGACAAGAGCAAGCACTTTACGGAGGCGCTCAAGCAGGCGTTCAAGGCCGATGCCGACGACAAGAAGAAGGTCGCGGCCGAGAAGCTCTCGGAGCTCGTGAACACGGACAAGGACATCAACCTTGCCGTCGTTGCGCAGCAGCTCCACGAGGCTCTCACGGGCGCGGACGCCGATGCCAAGGTGGTGTCGGCGTACCTCATCGACGATCTGATGCAGAAGTACGCCGAGCGTACGGAGGCGTACATTGCGCCGCTGCTCGCCGACTTGCTCGACCTCACGGCCGACAAGAAGGTGTTTGTGCGCCCGGCGGCCGAGGAGGCCGCGCTCACGATCATTTCGTCGATGAACAAGAACTTCACGATCCGCGCGCTGCCGATGCTCTTCAAGGGCCTCGACCGCACGGCCAAGTGGCAGACCAAGAAGGTCGCGCTCGACCTCATCGCCGAGTTGTCGACTGTCGCCCCGTTCCAGGTCTCGCGCTGCCTCCCGGACATCATCCCGGTTGTCACGGACTGCATGTGGGACACCCGTAACGAGGTCAAGGTCGCCTCCAAGGAGACCCTCACCAAGGTCTGCCACGTCGTTGGCAACATGGATATTGAGCCGTTCATTCCGGCTCTTGTCAGCTGCATGGCCAACCCGTCGGAGGTTGCTGAGTGCACGCACAAGCTCGCGTCGACGACGTTCGTGAAGACCGTCGAGGCTCCGGCCCTCGCGCTCATGGAGCCGCTTCTGCAGCGTGCCCTGAAGGAGGGCAAGACTGCCGTCAAGCGTCAGGCTGCCGTCATCATTGACAACATGTGCAAGCTCATGGACGACCCGGCGGAGGCCCAGCTCTTCATGCCGAAGCTTCTTCCTGGCCTCAAGAAGATCATCGAGACGGTCTCGGACCCGGAGTGCCGTGAGGTCGCCTCGCGTGCCCACAACACGCTCTTCGTCGCCGGTGGTGCCGTCGAGGTCTCGGAGGAGGACATGAAGGTCGACTACGAGAACATCCACAAGATCGTGAAGGAGTCGGTGGAGGCTGATGCCGCCGCCAAGAAGGCCGAGATTGACGCTGTCACGATTGACTTCGTCGCTGGTATCTGCTTCTTCTTCGTTGTCTCGCGCAACTTTAACAAGATCACCTTCGAGAAGCAGATTGGCCAGTACTTCAAGGCCTTCCTGCCGGACTCGAAGTCGGTTGCCAACGCTATCCGCGACCGCTGCTTCCGTGAGAACAAGTCGATCTTCATTGAGGATGTTGACTGCGATGAGGGCAAGCCCGACCTCTGTAACTGTGAGTTCTCGCTCGCGTACGGTGGTATGATTCTGCTCAACAACGCTCGTCTTCGTCTTAAGAAGGGCCACCGCTACGGTCTTTGCGGTCCCAACGGCTGTGGTAAGTCGACGCTCATGCGTGCTATCTCGAAGGGCCAGCTTGAGGGCTTCCCGTCGAAGGATGAGCTCCGCACGGTGTTCGTCGAGCACAACCTCCAGGCTGAGGAGGCCGACCTCCCAGTCCTCGAGTTCATGTTCAACGACGAGAACCTGAAGGACCTGCCGCGTGAGGAAGTGTCGGGTATGCTCACGAGCGTCGGTTTCACCGACGAGATGCAGGCCCAGTCGGTCGGCTCGCTGTCGGGTGGTTGGAAGATGAAGCTCGAGTTGGCCCGTGCTATTTTGCTGAAGGCTGAAATCATGTTGCTCGATGAGCCCACGAACCACTTGGATGTGAAGAACGTTGCGTGGCTCGAGAACTACCTCACGTCGCTCACGGATGTGACGTCGATCATCGTGTCGCACGACTCTGGGTTCCTCGACAATGTGTGCACGAACATCATCCACTACGAGAACCGCAAGCTCAAGATCTACAAGGGCAACCTCTCGAAGTTCGTCGAGGTCAAGCCGGAGGCTAAGAGCTACTACGAGCTTGAGGCCGCCGCTTTCAAGTTCACGTTCCCGGAGCCGGGTTTCCTTGCCGATATCAAGAACAAGGGTAAGCCGATTATTCGTCTCACGGACTGCTCGCTCACGTACCCTGGCCGTGACAAGCCGTCGATCAGTGGTGTGTCGATCACGTGTTCGCTCGCCTCGCGTATTGCCGTCCTTGGCCCGAACGGTGCTGGTAAGTCGACCATGATCAAGATCCTCACCGGTGAGAACGAGCCCACGAGCGGCACTGTCTGGAAGCACCCGTCGCTTCGTTTCGCCTACGTCGCTCAGCACGCGTTCCACCACATTGAGGAGCACTTGGACATCACGGCCAACCAGTACATCCAGTGGCGTTTCCAGTCGGGTGAGGACAAGGAGCTTCTTGCCAAGGAGACGCGTAAGCTTTCTGCCGAGGACAAGGCCAAGTTCAAGCTCCCGGTCAACTGGGAGGGAGAGAAGCGTGTGCTCGAGGAGATTGTCTCGCGTCGTAAGTTCAAGAAGAGCTTCGAGTACGAGATCAAGTGGGACAAGCTCCCGATCGAAGAGAACTCGTGGGTGCCGCGTGAGAAGATGGAGAAGTGGGGCTGGGAGAAGCTTCTTCAGATCGCCGATGATCGTGAAGCTGCTCGCGCCAACCTCCAGGCTCGTCCGGTGACGGCTATCGCCGTGCAGAAGCACCTCGACAACTTCGGCCTTGGTGCGGAGTTCGGTACCCACTCGCGCATGCGTGGTCTCTCGGGTGGCCAGAAGGTGAAGGTCGTGCTTGCCGCTGCCATGTGGCTGAACCCGCACATCCTTGTGCTCGATGAGCCGACCAACTACCTTGACCGTGACTCGCTCGGTGCTCTTGCTACGGCCATCAAGGAGTTCAACGGTGGTGTTGTCATGATCTCGCACAACAACGAGTTCACGTCGGCGCTTTGCCAGGAGACGTGGCACGTCGAGGCTGGTCGTCTTACGATTGAGGGCCAGGTTCCGGAGGACAAGACGAAGATTGAGCAGAAGGATGAGGAAGAAGTTACGGATGCCTTCGGCAACGTTACCAAGACCAAGATCAAGCGTAAGCTCACCCGTAAGGAGATCAAGGCTAAGCAGAAGGCCAAGAAGGAGGCGGAGAAGCGTGGCGAGTACTACTCGGACTCTGACCTTGATGACGAGTAAGTGAGGACCTAGGTCTCACACACGTTGACTTGTCTCGATTCCTTTCGCAGCAAGTCTCGATATTTACTAGCTGATGATAGAATCTGTGGATCGTGTCGCGTGCGCTGTAACCTCACACTCGCTTACCCATCATAGAAGAAGTGCATGGAAATTCCAAAATACACTGCATTCGTTCATTGTCAATAATCTCTTCCCCTTTCCTCCTTTTTTGTACTTGACGACCAGCCTCACAATGTGTAATCGTTCGCTTGAATGCTCGCCGCATCTTGGCGACGCGCGACTGTGGCCGGCACGTCCAAGTGGAGAAACGCGTTGACGCCACGCTCGTTGCGGCTGTCGAGCAGCGCTTTCTTGACGGCAAAGTAGACGCTCGTGGCCAGCGCATACGGCGGTTCGCCCGTGGCCTTGGAGTTGAGGATGCCGCTCGGGTTTAGATCGTTCTCCAGCAGCGTGACTTTGAACTTTTCCGGAATGTCCTTGGAGCACGGCACTTTGTACTCCCACGTGCCCTGCGAGAGCAGCTCGCCGTTGGTCGCATCATAGAGCACGTCCTCCTGCAGATACAGTCCGATGCCCATGACAAAGCCGCCCTCGATCTGGCCAATGTCGATCGCCGGGTTCAGCGAGATACCACAGTCGTACACGATCTCGGCACTGAGGATGTTGATCTCGCCCGTGAGAATGTCCATCTCCACCTCTGAGCACGCGGCCGCGTACACATAATAGTCAAACGCATCGCCCGCCGGCAGCGTCTTCTTGGGCTGCGCGCCCGTGAAGAGACAGACCCCCTGATCGTTCGCGCACTTGATGATCTCGGCCCAGGACGCGGCTGTCGGGTTCGCGTCGCGGATCGACTGGAGCCGCTGCTTGAGCTCCGTGCAACACGCTCTGCGACCCACACCATCCCCCCACAACGACGCGATTAGCATGGTCATATCCGTGCCACTTGCCTCATCCACACGACGTACATGACGGCCTGCGCGACCGACTCGGAGGTGCTCGAGCCACCTGTTGCGTCGCTGTTGGGTGTCTTGTCGGTCGACGTGGCCCGTACCTTGATCAGGTCCATCGGGATCCCGAGTTCGTACGCACAGACCTGTGCGACCTTGGTGTGGATCCCCTGTACATCACAAAGAACCGCGTCAGCTCATCCATTTTCTGCATCAGTGCCTTGGCGCGCGTGCAGTTTCACCTGTCCAATCTCACAGCCACCATGCGAGATCAACACGCTACCGTCGCCCGCAAAGATTTCGACCCGTGCGCCGTCCTTGCGGGTCGCGACTTGCATCGCGTACTTGGTGGGCGTGATCGCGATGCCCCGCTTCTTCCACTTGTTGTTGGCATTGAACACCTCGATGGCCTCCTCGCGCTGCTCCATGTACGACGACACGATCAGTCGATCCCACACCTCGTGGAACCGCACACCATTAAGCTTCTGGCCGTACGGGGTCACATCGCCTTCCTTATACAAATTGCGTTCCTGCACCCAGCGCATGGGCAGGCCCAATGTCTCGGCCACATGGTGGATCGCCGCCTCGTACAGCACGCGCGATTGCGGCACACCGGGGGCGCGATGCGACGTGCACGTCTGCGTGTTGGTCAAATACAAGAACGCGCGGCAGCGGAATGATGGGACGTGGTACGACGAGTCCGACCATTGCACAGCCATCGCGGCCGAGTCGGCCGAGTCCCCGACGGCGTAGCCACAGTCCACATCCAACCGCAAGTCCACGGCCTGCACGTAC
>JAADVY010000168.1:0-25607 GCA_023336035.1 Pythium plurisporium
CCGTCGCCCCACGACGACGAGCGACTGCCTCGTCCCTGGTACCTTGGTACACACTACGATGCCAAGTTGTTCGGCTCCAGTATTATCCCATGTGGTCAAGTGGAGGTGTTCCAATGGTTCTTTGAACGCGAGCAAGTCGAGATGTTGGGCGAGACACTGCGTGTCCTCGTCGACGAGATCACCCGCGCGTTCTTGTTTCACGCGGCCTACTTCGCAGCCCGTGAGATGCTCGAGATCCTGCTCAACTCGTCGCTGTTCACGGAGGTGATGAACCCTCGAGAGTGTATTGACGCCCTCGGTGAGACGCTCGATACGGCGATCTCGCGTGGGTATGACGACTGGGTCGACGTGCTGCTGGCGTACGGCGCGGACCCGAACCGCAAGGGCAAGTACAACAAGACACCGCTCGATGCGCTCTCGTACCAGGGAACGACCAGCACGCTTGACGTGCTTCTCTCGCACGGCGCGTGGCTCGAGGGTGAGCACTTGCTGCCAGAGCGGGCATTTGTTCGCACGACGCCACTGCTTGTGGGCGACATGCTGCGTCGCCATGCCGATGCCAACGTCGTCGTCAAGAACCACGGAAGCTTGCTTCATGAAGCTGCAAGCTACGGTGATGGCAGCACGGTTCTGGATCTCATTGTCGTCGGATTTGCCGACGTGGACGCTCGTGACAAGCAAGGTCGCACGCCGTTGATGGTGACTGCTAGTGGCGAGACCGTCAGCAGACGCGCCGGAGACACGCCTCAAGAGCAGATCCTTGACATGCTGATCAGTGCCGGTGCAGATATCCACGCTGTTGACCTCAAGCAACGCAGTGTCTTGGCGCACGCAGTGCTCGGATGGAGCGCGGAGTGTATGCTAGTACTTTTGGAGGGTGGCGCCGATCCGAATGCGCAAGATGCTAAGGGTCGGACACCGATGATCGCGATGTTGACGAGGAGCAGAAACAATGTGTACGATCACGTGGAGGAAGTGCTGAGTCTGTTGCTCGTTGCCGGTGCAGACCCGTTGATCCCCAATCATGAAGGTGTGTCGACAGCGCAAATGCTCGCAAGCACCGAGAGCGGACGTGCCTTCATTGAGGCGAGGCAACCATTCTTTCGACCTCGATCATAGTGCAAGAACTGCGTGCTGTGTGGATATCAGCCTACTCCTGTGTACCTGTACCTCTCGATGGTGGAGATTGTGATGAGCGACACACGTGGGTACGGTTTTGTCGCAGCTCGGACGATTCTCTGCGGCAACCAAATATTCTCTTTTTGATGTGTTTTGACTTTGTTCTCTTCACACGGTCTTTGCCCACAGTGTGAAAATCAAAAGCGTTCTCAACACCGTTGCCCACTACTCAAGAGTTCTCGTACTGGACAGAGATGATAGACCGAGACGCACAGAAAGAAGCGTATTTGGCCGCTGCGTGCAGTGGGGACTTGGAAGCCGTCAAGCGTCACTTTCAGCTGGCGGAAGTGCAAGCCAACGTCGCGATTTGGAACGCCGCCCATCGAAGCCGTCGGCTCTACGAGGCCATGCCGCCTGAATGTAACCATCTCACCGACTACGAACGTCAGCACGCCGGTGAGTACCTGTTGGCTCTCGACAACGCGCGTACTGGTGGTGTTACACTCAGCATCGAGATTACCCAGTGGTTCTTTGCTCGCGAGCAATTGGACACGTTCGGCGAGACACTGCAGGCGATTATTTGGAGCTTGGTGCACAATTCCCTTGGACGATCCGATCTCGCACTCGAGGTGGCTGAGATCGTTTTCGAGTCGCCTGTGTTTGCAGAGCTCACTGAGCAAGACGAGCGCGTCGATAGACTCACAGAGTTGCTGCGCGTCGCCTCGCAATACGCACTGAACGAGTGGGTCGAATTGCTTCACGCCTACGGTGCAGATCCAAATGGTGGGTATGATCCAGATTTCCATACGCCGCCAATCACGTGTGTTGCTTACCACGGAGATAGACGAACCTTTGATCTACTGCTCGCCAATGGCGCGTGGCTGGAGGGCAACACGCTCTTGTTTCCCCGCGCGTATTGTGCAGCAAGGTACCTCGTTGACGAGATAATTAGACGCGGTGCTGACGTCAACGTCGTGACAAGACATGGCTCGCCGATTCATCACGCCGCCAGTCGGTGCTTTGTGGATATTACCCTATCGCTCATTGTCGTCGGCTTTGCAGACGTGGACGCACGCAATGCACAGCGAGCAACACCACTGATGGTGGTCGGTGAGAACGTTCATTTCAGCGATCCAGCGCAGTTCGAGACCGCTCAGCTATTGCTCAAGTCTGGTGCTGACATCCACGCAGTCGACGCGAAGCAGCGAACGGCGTTGCACCACGCTGTGTGGCAGGAGCGGAACTTCATTCGACTCTTGTTGCGGCATGGCGCGGATCCAAACCACCAGGATGCTCGAGGTCGAACGCCGATCGTCACACTGCTTTCTAGGGACGAGGTGCCAGTTGTGAAGCCGGCGTTGTGCGAGCTGCTGGAAGCCGGGGCGGATCCCTTCATTGCTGACCGCAGTGGCCAGTCGGCGGTGCAGTTGCTCGAAGCGACCGAGGCTGGCAGAGCGTTCATGCTGGAAAAGCTCGCGTTCTTTCGTCGTATCCAGACGTGATTGGGCCAGGTGGTAGTTTGAGGTGACCCCATGAGTTCTCTTCTTCGTGTGCAGCGTTCTTGCCGTTGAAGTAGTAACACGAACCTCGGCTGGAGACTGGGTAAAACAGTGGCGGACATTTGCAGTTAACGATACAAGAGGAGTTGGATTGACTCCATACCGAGCGGCTGTGAGACTGGGTGTGTTCTTTCTTTAAGTGGTAGACTACTGCCCCCCATAGCGAAGTGTTCGTTTGTTGGATCGGGTTTGTCTATTCATATCTACGGAACAGCTAGCTAGCGACACGTGCTCTTCGTGGATCACAACAGCGCCATAAATATTCATGGTCCTGTGGTTGCCGACTTGTGTGCGTTGATCGTCGTGACAGTCGACGTCCCGGCAACATACGCACGAGTCGCCACTCGTCCGGCTCTCACGATGCCCTCGCGTGCTCAGACCCATCCGCAGATCATCGATATCGCTGCACGAGTCGGTACCGCACAGCTTCCGCGACTCACGCGTCAAAATGCGTGGCGACCGCGCGAGCTCCGACGCCGTGACGAGGCTTTGCGGAATCGCTTCTCGCTCGCCAAGATTTATCAACTGCGCGACTATTCAAGTGCCCGCAAGAAATGGCGTCAGCTCGCAGTCATTGTCTTCTTCCCGCTACCGAGTATCCTCGCATCGTTTGTGATCCCGCTCGTGCCACTTCACGATCCGACCACCGGATTCACGGGCGACAACACGTGGACGTTTATGCTTCTGACGTTCGTCACCTGCATTCTCACGTTCTGCGGGGCGATGCCACAAATCCGAGCCGCTGCATGCATCTCGCACGACATCTACACCAACGCCCACATCGTACTCGTCGGTATCGTATCGTCAGTTCCGCTTATGGGCCTCGGAGCTCTGGTCTCGAGGTACTGGCGCTTTCCGGTGCCATTCTTCTGGGTGCTGTTTGCGGGGCCGTGGCTGGTTTGCTTGGCGTTTGGCAATGCAGTCGTGATGCGTCGCCACTGGTCCACCGTTCGTGGGCCGTTGCTCGCGTACGCGCCGTCCATGGCGATGCAGGTCGCCCAGATCGTGATCTATCCAGTGTACTCTGCCATCTTTGAAGCCTCTGGATCGACGGCCCAGATTCTTCTCATTCTGCTGTTCCCATTCATCAAGCTCTTGCTGAAGCGGATCATCTTCCGCCTCACGCGGTGGTCAAACAAAGAGCTCTCGGCCGAGGTCGCGCTGAGCTCGGTGGAGATCACCTCGTCCATGTACCAGTCGATCATCATGCAGACGACCCCGTCCGCACTCGCAACCGTAGCGCTCATCGGTGTCGATGTCCTCCATGGGCTCTACGAAGTCAAGCGGTTTGTGGGCCTTGGCTCGATGCACGCTCGCGAAGACGTCATCGCAGCTCTTGGTCGTGTGCTCGACAGCTCCGCTCCTCCGATTGTGCGAGATGACAACGAGCTCTCCCGCTACGCGTCCCGTCAAGTCGCGGTCGTCCCTGAGACAGTACGCACCTCTGTCAAGCGCGTTCTACGAAGCCGAGGCTCGATCTCGCCAGCGATGGTGATCACGAACACAAAGACGGCCGAGCTCGCGATCCGACGAAACCTCGCGCACGCGCTCGAGCTACTCCAGTCAGCAGAGATGATCGTGCTCGTCGAGTACATTGAGGTCGCCGTGCCGCTGGTCAATGCTGTATACTTGGTGTTTGCGACCCAATTCAAGACCGTACTCTACAATCCGAGGCTTCGCGAGTTCTACCTCAACCCACACGGACTCCGAGCAGCCGTCGCGAGCATCGTATTGTACACATCCCTCCAGACGGTCACGCTCGTGGTCATGGGCGCGGCGCTTCAGTACCACCTCAAATTTTCTGCATTCACGCTGCTGGCGTTTGTGCTGGAGAACCATGCGTGGTCGCTGCAAGGCAAGCTCGTCCCGTGGCTGTCGGTGTTTTTTGTCTTTCCGATTGTCCACTTTGGTACGTGGTGGCTTGTGGAGGGTTACGTTTGTTCGACAAGAACCGTGACCACGTGTGGTATGTGTCTGGCGGCTAGGTGTGGACTTCACGTTCAAGTTTGAGTTCAAGATACCTCAGGCCATCCACAGTTCCTGACGTTGGGATCCTCTTGGACTGATCTGCTCTCAACGCTTGGACTGATCTGCCCTCAACGGACGAAGAAGCCAACGGCGAAACAGCACGAGGTGTAGGCAGGGGGGGGCTGCTTTGCATTGCTTCACACTTCTTTTGGAGGTTGATGGGTGGTCGACGATACGAGTAGATCAGGCTGACAAAGATTCGATTCTCGGACGTACCCCGACATCGTAGTGCCCGCAAGAATGGAGCCATCCGTTCTGTATGCGAGAGGCCCTGGAGACCGGTGGGTTTCAGGTGTAGGGGTTCTCCACTCTCCATCACTTTTTTCTTCAGCAAAACAGGGCAATAATTGAGATGTGATCTGACACCCCATCTATCTCGCAGTGAGAAGGCTCGTTGGTGAGAGCATTGGGCTGGATTGGTGGAGGCTTCATTCGCCAACCCGACGACCATGGATAGCTACGACGTGATCGACGCCTATCAGGAGGCTGCTCGCTGAGGCGACGTGGAGGCCAGCAAGTGCGTTTTCAAACAACCAGAGATGCTCGCGATGGTCGCGGACTGGATCGCTGCATATCGGATCAGTCGGTTGCAAGGCGCTATCGGGGATGCCGTTCACAGTCAATATCTGTTGTATCCCATCACTGTGGGGCAAGCAGAGGTGACTCGATTGCTGTTTGCTCGCGAGCAGGTTGATCTGCTCGGCGAGACGCTGCTAGCACTCGTCACGCACCGTCTTTCCGAGTACTTTCGAAGCCCCCTTCCAGCCCACGAAGTCACAGAGATCATCTTTGAGTCGCTGCTGTTTATGGAAGACATGACCCATCGAGACCGCCACGCCACACTGGAGCTGTCGTTTTTTTGTGGGTTTTGATCACCGTGACGCTTCTCGTTTTCAGATTTCGACACAACGTCATGAGCGTGCTGGTGCGACGAG
Source organism: Pythium plurisporium (assembly GCA_023336035.1). NCBI lineage: Eukaryota > Oomycota > Peronosporomycetes > Pythiales > Pythiaceae > Pythium > Pythium plurisporium. The sequence goes on from JAADVY010000168.1 coordinate 5,642, forward strand.
GGGCAGATGCAAATGCCGAACACGGGGTGGAAGCGCGGGGGTGTATTCCATGTGGCCGCGAAACACTGTACTGTTGAAATCGTGCGCGCACTGCTTGCGGATGGATTCGCCGATGCTGATGCACGTGATCTATATGGCTGTACACCACTGATGGAGCTCGCGGGCAGCAACAAAGAATGCCACGTGCGCAGCGCAGTTGCGGAGCTCCTGCTCGAGTATGGCGCGGACATGAACACTGCCGATTTGAAACGACAATTCGTGCTTCACAATTGTATTGCGCGACACGATGCTTTCCTCTTGCAATTTTTTGCTGGAGCGAGGCGCCGATCCGAACGTGCAAGACGCCGCTGGTCAAACACCGCTGGTCGCGCTACTCGTCGACATTTATTATTTTCGTGAACATGGCGAGCACATGGTGCGCGTGCTGCTCGATGCCGGTGCGGATCCATTCGCCAAGGACCGCAGGGGGGCGATGTGCTGCGCAGTTTCTTACGGCGACCGCGAACGGGCGAGCATTGATGGAGAAGAACCAAGTCGTTTTGCATCGTCTTCAGGGATGAGCTCGCCGATCTTGCTCCAGATCGCAGATCCTCGCTGGGCAGCAAGTCGAGGTCTTTCAATTTGTTCTTTGAGCTCGTCACTGTATTACATGAGATGTTTTTTATCTGTTGCTTGTCGACGTAGATAACGGCTTATCAGAGCTGAAGCTGTATCTTGTCGCCGTGGGTCTTGTAATCCCAACGGCGTTTGAGGATATCCACGAGGCTCTGCTTCGTCATTGTTGCCAGCTTTCCATCACGGATAAAGCTGCCGACATTCTCGGGTGGCAAGGCAAAGATGTTGGCCACTTCGTGAAGAATGTCAAAGATGTCGTCGATTGCATCGTGCCGATACCCACTGAAGATTTGGCGGTAGGCGTTGACATCGCGCAGCAGCATGCATGCACCGTCCGGGTCGAATCGGAACTTTTGGAGGTGCTGCAAATAGAGTTCCTTGAAGATTGAGCTGAGCCCGATCAAAAACCGGTCTCGGTTCTCCTCCATCTAGACACAACCAAGTCAGAATAGTACACGCTTGCAATAGGAAGAATCAAGAAGATCCGTACCAACACTTGAGCGATCAATGCAACGAGCGGCTGCAAAAAGTCGATGCATTTCTTGCACGCTCGTGAGCACGAAAGCGACATGTTTGTCTCGCTCCCGATGAAATCGGTTTTATCCTGTGACGACGCGAGAATCTGTGCGAGTGTTTTCTCGACGACAGAAAACACTTGCTGCAGCCCAGTGGCGATCGAGCGCTCCAGCTTCTCGGAACATTTACGTTTGCTCTCGTAGCAGATCCTGATGAGTGAGGTCACCATTCGCTGTTACTCAACCATCATGTATGTTGGATGCAAATGTACGCACGTGAGCTGCGTTGGCCAGTCCGCGAGCATTGGCGAGACCATCGTCTCGAACTGATCATCCAGAAAATCGATTCGTTTTAACACGTACTGAACAATCATCACAATGTCGTGGTGAGAATGAGCAGTGAGAGCTGACCCACAGACGAGTGTGTCTCTCACCTCAAGCACTGAGAAGAACTGTTTGGCGGAGCTAGCTGACGCCAATGGCTCTTGCAGCAGATCGTTGGTCATCGCCATGAGTTTCTACATGTAGCATCGACGAGTAGTAAGTCAATTCATAGCATTCGCTCGACACATCGAGTGTTGCGGTACACGTACCGCAAGATAGTCCTCCATAAACGACGCCATGAACGAGGCGAAGATCTTGGTAATGAGCTCACCTCGCATCTCATTGTCCTTGAGAATGATGTCGCACCGTGATAGAGCGTCCTTCATGCGGTCTGCGTATTGTAGTGACACATCGTCGTCTTGAGCGATCGAGAGGAGAGTCTCAAAGAATGCGAGCACTGCCGACTCTGTCGTGGCGATAGGCGGGGGAGCGTTTGCATTTGCGATATCCTTCTCAAGACTTGACGATGATTGCGTCGAGGGGGGTATGACATTTGTGGAGGAAGCGTTTGCAGGTGGAGGTAGTGAGGAGGTGGACCCACCGTTATTGATGTTCACACTGGGAGCGGCGGTAGCATTCTTATCGCTGGCTTTCTCAGCCTTTGCTGCCTTGGCCTTTTGCTTGATGGGCACAACAGGTGCTGGGAACCGAACGGAGGTGAAGATATCGCGAAACTGGGTCTGCACTAAGTCCAACTCGGTTCGAAAGTATCGCTGTCGATGGCTGCCAAACAGAGAGTGGAGTTGCAGTGTGAGAAAGGCACGCATTCGTTCACGGTCGCCAAGCTGCGTCGCTGGGTCTGGCGCGACTGTGAGTTCAGTGGCCTCCTTCAGCGGACTGAATGTACTGGCGGTGGCAATCGGAACGACACGACCTTGTGCGGACGTGCCAGTGGACGACGGGATCTCAAGTATCTCAATCTGGTTTGCAAGATCGCAGGTTCGTTCGTACGCGGCACACAGCAGACGCACGTACTCGGGGTTTGCACTTGCAGCGGATGGAGATGCGTACTGTCGAGAACTCAACATTTGATCGAGATACGAGAAGATTCCAAATGCCGGGTCGTTAAAGAGTCGCTCCACCAGAAGTTCGCGGATCGACGTACATGTCGAAGCCGGAAACACATTGCTGATAACGACAAACTGCTCCTTGCAAATGGAGCGGATCTTTGAGTACAGAGATTCGAGGTCTTGAATGGGATTGAGCGAGGTAGCGTCGGCGGCCATCGTCGACTCGAGGCTCTTGGCAAGGCGGTCTTTCATCACGTTCCACACATAGCGATCAGCGACTTTCTCTTTATCGTTGTACTCGATCAGCGACTCGGCACATTTACGCATGGCCTTGAAGTTTTCTCGCTCCTGAGCGTCGCTGAACTCGGTGAGCAAGTCGTTCTCAATCGTCTGGCTGAGACGTTCGATCTCATTCACAGCGACCAGGATCGATGGTGCTGAGAGTTCGGTCGAGAAGATGAGCATCCTCTTGACCACGCGGGCGGCCTCGTGGAGTTGATTTTTGTCTTGCAAAGTGTTGAAGAGCCGGTTGTTGGACCGCGTAAGCTTACTGTTGGTATCGTTGAGAGCAAGCAAAGCCTCCATCATCTCGTCCGTATCCAGTACACGCGTGCGTTCCTGATCCAACGTCGCTAGCTTGTCGCCGATCACAACTGCCGTTGAGCTCACTTTAGTGAACCGTTCTTCCAAGTCCTCCATCTGAACACAAATTTGCTAGAGCACGAACTCGAGTGAGTCACAATCGCTCGTAGACAAATCCTATTAAGGTTCGACCTCACGTACACTCAGAAGCTGCTCTGGGTTTTTGAGTCCGTCCTGGAACTTCCCCGCAACCTTTTGGTTATCCTTCTCGAGACCCGCAATCCGATCGGAAATCACCTGGCGATGGCGTAGCAGCCGCTCAATCGAATCGGCGAGCACGGTCTCGAGTTCGTTCATCGACTTGGTCTGCTGCGTGAACGACTCGGTACGAGAGGCCGCTGCAGCTGCAGCCGATGATGGGGACAGCGCGAGTCCCGGCGCTGACTGCCCATCAGTGCTACTGGCCCGAAGACTCGTGCGCTTGGGCGGTGGCGCGGCCCATGTGCTCGCGAGCAGCTGATCGATCATGGTCTCAGCGTCATACGCCAGACTGCCCGGCGCGCCCCAGGCATTCAGCAGCTTCTCCAGCTCGTCACTGCGGACGTCGCTCGTCTGTCTCATTGTCGCAGAAGCAGAGCTATTGGTGCCGCTGCGGTGGCGTGACGACGGCGTCGACGGCGCCGGCGGAGGAGGCGTCTCCTGTGGGGGATCTTCCTTTGTGACCCTTCAAGATCGCATGTTCGACTCAGATACGGTATCAGGCAGTCGACTCAGATTTGTGTGTCCAAGAGTGGGCTTCCTGATGGGTGGGGGTTGGACTCTTCGATTATGGGTTAATTCGGTTCCGATCTGAGTCGATTGGAGAATGAAAAAAAACAGGTTAGATTTCCCCTCGGTTTTGCAACATATGGAGCCTATCTGCATAGTTTATTGGGGAAACACATAATGACATGGTAAACAATGTCACTAAATAAAGGTCGTATCATCACGCGTCGCTGGATCGTCTGCACTGGCTTCTTTTGGATGGCTCCGAAAGACCGCTTCTTCTCGCTGACCGTCAACGTGGGTTGCTTCGGCGCAGCTGCCCAGAGAAGATGCGTTCTCTGTGTCTCTCTTCTGGACCATGACGAAGACTCTGGACGGTCCAGACTCTGGACTCCAGAGCTTTCCAGGCTGGACGTGGCTGGCGGACTTCGATGGCATCAGTCTGTCTCATGTGCCGCGCGTCGTCGTCCCCACGGCAGTCCGTCGACCAGCGGTGGCCACGCGTCGACTGGGCTGGGGGGGGAACATGAAGATACCTTCCCATACTGTACTGATGACTGCTAGCAGCCCGACACATGTGTAGAGGCGTAACCTAATGGGGATCCAAAATAGCGAATGGCGCATGTAACCTAACGGGTTACAGCACAGAATGGTTCTGCGTTCCACCCACTCAGCGTGGCGTCAGCGCAGCGCAGCCACCGGTCGCCACTGCCCAAGAGACGCGCCAGTGGTCGACGCGTGGGGCGATTGGTCTCGATGGGGTACACTAGCGTACCCTCATCTTTTTGACTGATTGTAACCCTGATTTGCTCTCTTTTCTTTTCGCTCTTCTTTTTCTTGTTTTCGCGGGAGAACAGTTCTCGAAGCTCGTGTTCTCCCACGCTGCCCGCTGATTTGCCACCCGCTAAAATTTCGAAGTGGTCAGTCAAAGCGGCCTTCTCTTCCCGAGCGTTTTTGTAGAGGCGATGCCACAGTGGGCTCCTCTGCGAATTTGCGGTTCGATTTGGATGGAGGTGCGCATACGTGGCACCACGCCAACGGAAGGAATGACGCGGTGCTGCGATGGGATGACATGGGTCTCATGCGTCATCGCACAATCGGTTCCACAAGATGGACTTTTGTTCTGATTCCAGCTCGGGATGCACGGCCAACACGGGAAGAATCCCGGTGTTCAAACCCCGGAGATCCTACGTCCTGAATCTGTCGTCCAAAAGAACAAGCCAAAACGTTGGGAGAATGTTCTCTCTGTTTTGGGCTTGTTGACCACGACGATGGGTTACAGCCTGGGACATATATCACCTTCCACAGGTTCCGCAACACGACGAGCACTTGACAGGTGGCAGACGCGCCAACGTCTCGCCATACCCACTTCAAGCCTTTTGTTGTGCGGTCGTCGTTGCGTCCGTCCCCCTGTGATCTTTTATACACGTTCCCCACTCCCACTCCAGGCAACAATCGCTCGCCCCATCTCTCTCTAGCAAGGAGCCCCAAAACATGGGAAGAGGCTGGCGTACCCCCCCTTTCCTGGTTGTGGGGGGATTTCCTCGCCGTCATAACGCAGATAGCCAAAGCGTGGAAACATTCAGCGAACGCGCGTCCCCAAGCGGAAGCGTCGCCGCGCCCTCACTCTAATCTAAGATCCGGCCGTATTCCTAGTCTTCCCCTCTCACACTCGTCATGGGATCCTTGCGTGGGATGCCGTCGCCCGTTGCGGCAACGCTCCAGGAGCCCAGTTACTCCAGTAAGAAACGCGCGGGTCCGCCTGGCGTGCGGACCCACAGTGTCGCCGAGCCGCTGGAGCCGCCCATGGCCTCGGCTGCGTCGACGAGCTCCAAGAAGCCCCTCCGCGGCGACTCGCTCGGCCGCGACGGTCCCATCCCCGTGCCGGCGGCGGCCGCTGTCGTCGCGCCCGACGATCTACCGCCGCATCTCCGCGACCACCTCGTCTCGGTGACGGCGTCGGCCGCGACGGCCTCGGCCTCGTCGGTCGAGGGCGAATTGCTGCCGCCGCTCACCAACGTCACGGCCTCGAAGCGCGCGCATTTGGTCGAGAACAGTCCACCGGTCGAGATCAAGCGTGTGATTGTGTGCGGTGCCGGCATCGTCGGTCTCACGACGTGTTATTACCTCGCCAAGCTCGGTCACGAAGTGCTCTGTGTCGAAAAAGAAGCAAGTGTCGGCACGCAAGCGAGTTTCTGCAACGGCGCGTTCCTCGATCCGTCCATGTATTCGTCGTGGGCCGACATGGGCAATCTCAAGCGGGTCAAGGCGTCGGTGTCGGGCGGTGTGTCGCGCACGATCCTCGAAGTCTCGGCCGCACAGGCCGCGTCGCGATCGATTGAAGCGAGTGCTGTGGAAGTACCAGGTGGTCCGGCTGCGGACGCCCATGGGGAGACCGCGCCACTGCGGCGGCGGTCTGGCCCCACGACGTCGGCCACCGCGACCTCGGGTTTGTCGGGTCGTGGGTGGCGTGGCATCGGCAAGCCGATGAAGTTTGAATTCAGTGCGCTGCGGGACCCGACGTTCTGGAAGTGGGGCTGGAAGTTTTACCGCAATTCGAAGAACAAGGAGAAGGCTGACGCCAACAGCCGCACGATCCGTGAGCTCGGCTTTTACAGTATGATCAAGCTACGTGAGCTTCAGATGAACGCCAAGAAGGGTGAGCTCGACATGGACGAGACGGCCGAGGGCACGATCGAGGTCTTCCGCAACGGCGCCGAGCTCGACCATGTCTGGGACTCGGACCGGAAGCGCCACCTTGAGGAGCTCGGCATGGACTTGCAGCCGCTCGACTCAATGTCGGCTGAGGAACTCGAACCAGCGCTGCGCTCGGAAGTGTACGAGCCCGGCGCGATCCTTTCGGCGTACGGCACCAGCGGTGATGTCCACAAGATGTGCCAGGCGCTGTACAAGCTCTGCATTCGCGAGGGTGTGATGTTCCGTTTCAACGCGGAGGTGATTGAGGTGCTGTCGAACCGCACGCGTGTGATCGCGCTGCAGACGCGACGAGGCGCACTCATCGAAGGCGACGAATTTGTGCTCGCGCTCGGCAACCAGACGGCACCGCTCGCTCGCCGCGCTGGGCTCCCGCTCAGTATTTATCCGGTCAAAGGTTACGTGATCTCGGTGCCCGTGAGCCGTAGCTTCAAGCCGCTAACCCACAACATCTACGCCGGTGGACTCGCGCTCGTGTCGCCGTTGGGCCGCTGGCTACGCATCTCGGGTGGTGTGGACTTTTCGAACCCGAAGAAAAACCAGTCGAACCAGCCTCGCTTCGACTGGCTACTTGCGCAGGCGAAGACACTGTTCCCAGAGGGATACCTCAACACCAAGGAGATGAAGACCCATGTGTGCTGGCGACCGGTGACGCCCGATGATGTACCGCTGATCGGCCGCACACGTATTGAGAATCTGTTCGTGAACGCTGGCCATGGGTCCAAGGGCTGGACGCTGTCGTTCGGCGCCGCAGCGCTGCTCGCGGATCTCATCAGCGGCTTGCGCCCACAGCTGGACGTGTCCAAGTTTGACCCCCACCGTGTGTAAACGTGGGTACCATTCAAGTATGAGAAGAATATAGAAGACGTGATCGTGCATCCGCCTCGCATCCACAGAAGATAAGCAAGAAAGACCCAGTCCGTGGACTCTTTGAATGAGTCTTATAGAGAATGAAAGATACAAACCAGAAGAACGAGCGAGGGGAAGAAGATGACGACGCGCCCGAGCCATAAAGATGACACCTACATTAGCCCGTGTGAACGTGAGGAGACAAAGAAAGAGGAGGAGATATTTGAGGCATCGGGCCGATCCACTGCGTAGAGTAGTAGAGACATTAGCACAAGCGAGTGGAGGCGGCGCGAAGCAGTATTCAGGAAGACATCAGAGAAACGTAGAGAGCAGGCGTAGACACAGTACAAGTAGTTGTAATTTGGGTTCTTTATTAGCATAATTTAGTTGGACCACGCACGACGACGTGGAGAAAACATTTCGTGTCTTACAGAAGTGTTACAATTGGAACCACGCTTGCTCGGCGTCTAGCTCAGGTGAAGTGAGCGTGATCCAGCCACTCGTGATCAAAGGAAATACTTGCTTTTCGAAGAACGCGACATCTTCTGTGCGCCGGAAGAACCATTCGGCACATGCTTGGCATTTGTCGAGGCTCAAGAACGGACTGGTCGAGTCTTGGTCATCGGCAGTGGGAAGGGGCATCATTTGCTCAGCTTCAACTCGAGCTTCTAGACGACGGTGAAGGCGGTCTGCAGCGAGTGTGATGAGTTGGTGCCGCAGGTTAGACAGAAATTCCTCTTGCACACGTTCCGAGTAAACTCCCAGCTCCGCCTCGCCGATTGGGGCTCGATTGTCCACGCAAAGCAGCTCTTCGAGACCGGAGACTTCATAACGAAGTTGAACTATCCGATGGTGACGCTTCTCGCGCCGCTTGATAAATTCTTTTGTCTCCAACATCAACTTGCCGACAGTTGAAATACCAACGCTTGTGTCCACATCGGTCCGTTCGTGGTCCACCATATCAGTACCATCAGATCCAAATTCATCCCGTGCTAGCTGGCGTAAACTCTGCAAGATGACACGTCGAATCAGCATGTGCACATTGAATCACATCGCTGGACATCACACCACTTACCTCATAGAGATGCTTCGCCTGGACTGCAGTCTTTGTGGTAGTTGAGGTTGCAATCTCATCGTCAAAGGTGAACATACGAAGAGGACGAACAGGACGACGGGACGCAAACTGACTCCGCTTCTGTACCATTCCTCGCGAGAAGAACCGCTGAGGATTACTATCATGAGAACTAGCACCATGCCGTGGTGATCGAACAACAACAAAGTCGGCGGTTGGTGCAAGTGGAGTGATTGGTTGACAATCTTCGAAGAGCTCGCCCTCATCAGTTGTCAGATCATTTGAGATTGCAGATGGCTTTACGGATATCACCAGTGTCGGGGGCAACGAGGGAGAGAGAACTGGTCCTGGAGTGGCCAGATCATTGAGATCTTGGGTCTCATTTTTGGCCTCAATGATCTCAGTACCAAGACTACATCTTGTTGTGAAAGCTCGTTCTTCATCGAAACTGTCGTCGTCGACCCCTCGACTGGACACAGCCAGTTCCTCATCACTGTCTTCTACATCAATCTGGTTTTCTGAGGAGGAGTTCGGCGATTTCAACGACTCGTCTTCATTTGCTTCTGCCTCTGGTGTGAGGGACCTTGAGAACTTTGCGGAGCTACCCAAGCCGAACAGTTGGAGCACGCGTTGATCCAGGTGCTCAGCTTGAGCGGCCAGGTAGACCTGTTGATCGGCATCAGTGCCGAGGGATTCAGCCAGGAAGCCAGCCCCAGGAGGGCTTGTTGATTTTGTCAAATCTGTCGTAGGATCGTCGACACACTTGGTATTCATGGTGCACACTTCGTTGAATGTTGTCGCTTCATTACTGAGGTCAGCTTTATCGTTGTCAGGTAATTCAGTCACTGAAATTGGCGCGACCCTCACACTGCGAGAACAGCATGTGTCAGACAAACTTGAGGTCGATGATGTTGGCGAGAGGCAGTCAACGAACTCCCCTTCATCACTTTTGTACGTGTCGACGACGAGTGCTCGAACTTGATCGTTTCGTGACTTGCTCAAGTCAGCCTCTTCGAATGCTCGTGGGTTTGTAGCGCCCACTAAAGGACCAGACTTCGAATCATTCGATGTAATGAATGCGTGGGTAGACTCCCCATCAGTGCCAGTTTGGTTGACCATGGGATCGGTCGTCATCGCATCGATGGCAGTTGACGCAAGATTATCCGTGCCGTCAACACAACTCGCCGGTTCATACTGGCAAGCAACTTCCACCGCATCGCACTTGACAAAGTCGGTTGAGGTGGAGGCAGTCTTGACAGGAGCAGAATCTGTCATAATTCCCTGTTCCTCTGTCTGCAAGATCGGGATATCAGATTGGCATGCTTCATCATCCTTCGACACAACCAGGCATGCGACTGAAGCATCAGCGGTCTGACAGCTTGCTTCAACAGTTTTGGTGGCAGCCGCTTCTACCGACCGACAAACATCCATTCGTGTGGTCATCTCGAGGCATTCAGTCGCAACATCACTAGTCTGGATCGTGAGACTGGATGTCGCGGCGTCCACAAGCGAGATGTACTCGTTCTGAGTGGATGCATCCGTCAGATACGAGAAAGCCAAATCGCTGGTGATTTGTGTAGTGACGTCTGCGGTTGACACAAAGTCGGGTTGGCAGTCGGCATCTGCACATGGAGCGGTGGCGCACTCAGAACATGCATCCATGGTCTCGATGATGTGAGTTTGATCAGTGACAACCCCAACCTCCACGACTTGTGTAACCGAGGTAACGCATTGACATGTCACATCCACACTCTCGATACAGGTTTCAGTACAAAAGTCGTGGGACTCCACTCGTAGTCCTGGATCCGTCAGGCTTCCGACTTCGTGGAAGTGAAGGTATGAGGCACCAAACTGAATCTCACGGTCAATGACAGAATGTGATTGTAGATCACACACTGTAGATGCCTCATTCGTGGCGACCACTGCGTCTTGATCCGTCATGCTCTCGACCTCAGCAGACTCGGAAAGAGATGCGCCAACTTGAACGGATGCATCGCTTGGGATCGAAACAGGTACTTCTTCTAGACTCTCTGTCATTGTGATGGCATCAGAAAATGTTGATTGCTGACTGTTGGGACTCTCGTCTTCATGTTGAGTCTGCGCATCCATATGCGGATAAATGATGATTTCTGTGGTCATTTCAGCATCTCTCCGGTCCTCCAGCTTCTTTTGCTTTCGCAGTTGCCGTGCTTGCTCTGCGAGTGATACTTCCTCATCTCTCTTTTTGGTTGTCGCCTCGAGTTCACTGATCTGTTGTAACAGCCGCTTGACATCTTCTTGAAGACGAGCGATTTCCAGCTCATTTGAGTTGGGTTGGATGACGATCACGTCTTGACTCACATTCTTTTCAGCCTTGTTTTGAATGTTTCGGGCACGATTGGCAAACTGCAATGTGCTCATGGTCTCACTCGCATTAGAATCAAGCGGGGAGACACACGCACTGCCGCACGATCAAAAGTTAGCAAGACATTTCCTCTCGGACATCCTTCCAATCAACTGTTCCGCTACGTACATGATCAGTGTGCGAGCATTCCCTCCAAGACCGTCGCGAAGAAGACGAGTAAGTTTCGCAGTACGATATGGGATGAAGGTTCCGGGTGACGATGGGCGAGATGGTGATACGTCCTGGCTGTTCCGCCGTGTCCGGCGCTCATCTGCTAATGCGTTGATAACGTTTCCGAGTGCACTCAGGCCCACTGAGAGAGTACAAGGGTTAGCCAGTTGTTTAGCTAGATGATCGTGGAAATAGTTTCCCCACACGTACTGTTGATCTGAATGCTCTCTCGCTGGCGCATACCCTCAACTAGCGTCTTCGTGATCCGTTCACTGCCAGCGAGATCAACAAACGCAACTTTCGACTTTTTGATCTCACTCTGGAACTTGCGTGATACCTCCATTGTATATACTGCATGCGAGCGACTGGACTCGTCATTCAGTGCATTTACACCGACAGTTTGGCGCGCACGCCCCGTGTTGAGCACCTCGATAGCCTTTCCAAGTGAATCCACTTGCACTGAGCGTACGTTTTCCACCCACACATTGTGGTCATCTTCGCGGATCGTCAAAACCTTGTTCGGACGCTCATCGAGCAAATCGCGGATATTGTCCAAGTAGATCTCGACAAATGTCACTCGGATCTCGCGAACGCTGGGCTCCTTCTTCAAATTCACGAACAAGTCGCTGAGAAACCGTGGCATGAGGCCGTCGTCGTTTGATCCTTGGTAGCCTCGCGCATCAGGAGTCATCATCGTCGGTGCTGGGATCGACGACGAGCGCTCCCGGCACGGCGACGTCGTGGGTGAGCCTTGACTTCCTCGTGTGTCAGAAACTATAATGGTCGGGGCTGGAATCGATGACGAGCGTTCCCGGCTCGGCGACGTCGTCGGTGTCGTGTTGATCATGCTCACCTTGTTGCCCATTGTGTAAGTTTTACCTGAGCCTGTTTGGCCGTACGCCATCACCGTCACGTTGTATCCGTCCAGAAACTGCGCCATGAGCGGCTGCAGCGAGCCCGCATAGACGTCTTCTTGGGTCGCACTGGAGCCAAACACGTGATCGAACGTGAATGTCTTGGTCTGCGTGTCATGGCGAAACTCGAGCACATTCGCCGCGTACGCGTGGGGTGATGGCGCGACACACGGCGGCCGCGTCTCGTCCTTGGGGATCTTGAACTCGGGCGGACGAACACGCACCGCCACGCGGATGCGAGAGCTAGCGGCGGCGCCATTCGTGGAGCCTCGTCGCTGCATGTTGGAAGGGGAGCGAAGATGATGTCGGATGAGAGAAGGCTACGTAATAAACCGCTGAGTGCTCATCCGGACGACGCGAGTCTCCCTCCTCCGCCGCCTATATTTGCGTATATTGACGTGGGTGTTGGGCGTCTCATAGAAGCGAATGGACATGATCGCGGTGACGGCGATCGCAACGTCCCATGGACTAAGATAGGTGGGTGTTTCTCAAATGCAAGAAAATGGATGCACCTCTGCATGCAATCAGACAAGTTTTGGGCAGAAACCTCTATTATAAGATATTGAGTAATGTAAAAGGGAGGTAATGTTGGGACAACGGCGCAAAAGAAAGTTCCGGAACCCGTCCCGAACTCGAGCTCAACCAATCAGAATGTGTCAATATAAACAGTTTTAGCCAATCATAGGCTCTAAGCTTCATTGTTTCAACCAATGCTGGATCCGCCGTTCAAATGGAGGATATCCATTGGTGGATAAGGGGCAGTTGAACTAAGAGTGATGGTCAGTCAAGTTTGCCGCGCGGGTTTTTTGGAGGGGGAGGGCAACCGTGGAGAGGCGAGGGCCAAAGCGAAAAGGAAAGGAAAGGTCTCGGCATACATGCTCGTGCAGTGACGACGGTCCGTCGATGATGTATACATCCATGGCTCCAAATCCCGCGGGAGTTGATGGAGGAGGTGGTGGTGGCGGCGTGACCCGTCTGCAGATGCCTCAAGTGTTGACGGTGGCGACGCGGCCACCACTTGCGGTCGATGCGGGGGGCAGCCCAAGCACGCCCAGCACTCCAGTGGCACAGGCGGCTGGACGCGTCGAGAATGGTGGTGAAGCTACAGATGACGACGATGAGACCATGGCGCCCGTCGTAGCGCGGCGTGCGCGTTCGCCTGTCTCGCCCGGAATGGGTGGTGCGGCAGCGCGGAAGGAAGGCAGCGTGCAGGTGGCAATTCGTGTGCGACCGCTGCTGCCCAAGGAGATCGCCGCGCGCGTTCGAACGTGTGTCGAAACGGAAGCAAACACGGTGTTCATCCCGTCGAACGACAAGACATTCACGTACGTGGTCCAGGCGTGATGAGGCGGAGGTTACAGTGTCGATGTGGGGCTAATTGTGTTGGCACGGGATTTTGTAATGCAGCTTCGATCACGTGTTTCCGATGGAAGCGGATCAAAAAGGTGAGTCTGCATCAACAACATTCCCTCAAAAAGAAGATGAGGCAACCGCTCAAATATATGTTTTGTACAGATCTGTACGAGCAAGTGGTTCAGCCGCTAATGGATTCGTTCCTCCAAGGCTACAATGTGACGGTGCTCGCTTATGGCCAAACTGGTTCGGGCAAAACATATACAATGGGCAACGACATCTCGACCTCGGCCTTAGCTCCAAAGCTATTCCAGCGTGGGCAGCCTGATGGGACCGCAGTGGATGATCACGAAGGCGTGATTCCTCGATTCATAAACGAGATGTTCGGAAGACTGGAGGATGACAATAACTCGACAACAAGTCAAGTGTCAGTATCATTTCTCGAGATTTATGGTGAAGAAATCCACGACTTGCTCGATCAATCTCGAGGCCCGACGAGGGAAACTCTTCAAGTAAGAGAAAGCAATGGAAGCGTATGGGTTCAAGGTCTGACTGAGGTACGTGTACTCGCGTCTTGCTCAAATCACGTCTATGTCTTGATGAAGTTTTTATTACTTACAGATGAAAGTTTCCAGTTTTGCTGAGGCAGCCGAGCAGATGCGCCAAGGATGCGTGCGCCGAATCACGGGCAGTACGGGGATGAATGAGCATTCAAGTCGTTCTCATGCAGTCTACACAGTCAAACTTGTTCGTAAGACAAAGAGTAGTGGAACGACCGCAACACCGACCACAGGCAACGTGTCGGTTCTACCAGCGAAACGTCGAGGCAGTCGGCGATTTTCACCGATTGCAGCGTCCACGCAAGCCCACGATCTTCTTGACGATGATGACTCAGAAACCATCATCGTATCAAAGCTCACGTTTGTAGATCTAGCTGGTAGCGAACGATTGAAGAAGACTCAAGCAGAAGGTGATCGTATGAAAGAAGGCATCCAGATCAACGTTGGTCTGTTAGCTCTCGGCAATGTGATCACTGCACTTGGCGATGAAAGGCGACGATCAAACCCGCGTCAACATGTTGCGTATCGAGATTCAAAACTAACGCGCCTATTGCAAGATGCCCTGGGTGGAAACAGTCGAACACTTTTCATGTAAGTGCCGTTCCCGATTGCTATGCAGAGAGACTTTCTGACCAGTTCCACACAGAGCATGTATTTCTCCGGCCGAGTCTAACGCTGGAGAAACAGTCAACACACTGCAGTATGCAAGTCGTGCGAAGAATATTCAGAACAAGGCAGTCAAGAACGTTGATCCAAAGTCAGCTGAGCTCACTCGATCTAGAGTGCTTAACGACGTGCTGCGGACTGCACTGGCAAAAGCTCTATCACTCGTTTCGGGAGGTTTTAGTGACGCGAGGGGGCCGGGTCCTGAAGCTCTGCCGGTCGATCCTACGGTCGTTGATTTTCTACGCAAACTTGAAGAAATTGCGTGGGCTATAGCAAGTGGGTCATCGTCAACAGCAGAGGCAACAATGGAAACGTCGAAGGCGATTGCATCTCTCGTTGGAAAACGTTCGGGTGTGACTGAGATTGAGTCGTGGTCAAGCGCATCTAATGAGTCAGCGTCTTCCAGACTCACCGATATTGTATGCGCAAGTGAATCTGGCGTATCACTGATGGGGCCTGCTACGAGCGAGACTGGTTCGTCAGTTCAGGGACAAGCATACCCAAGATCACAAATTAATCTGCGTCAAGCGTGCCTGGTACTTGAAGTCATTCGTCTCATACTCGAGATTAAGGATCTGCAGGCACGATTAGCCGACGCACAGGCAACTCATGATGCAGAGACTACCCGAATTGATACGAGTCTGGCTCAGACGAGCGCGTTGATATTAGTTCACGAGGAAGCGATGAAGAAGATTGGGACATGGGACAACAACCGTGTGGCACCCATGAATGTCCTAGATCGGCAAGCAGCGTTCGATCAAGCCACAAAGCGTGTAGATCTGTTGCAGGGCGAGATGGAAACTCTTTCGCGTTCGAAAGCAGCCAAGACGAGTTTGTTTGCCGAAAGCACCAGTGCAATACGAAAGGAGTTACAGACCAAACAGATGCAACTTCAGCAAATTCGCCGCCAGTCAAACGAATCTGTTAGTGTGGTGGAGGCACAGAATCCGTTGGACTTGATGATTCAAATGACGGAGCTGAAGGTATGCTCGCCACCTGATATCTGTGGGAATTCTGACGCTCAACTAAACACTTACACACTATAGGATCGGTTCCGCCTGCATGAATTGAGTGACGTTGCATGGGCATTACAAGATGAAGAGAAGATTTTCTGTGAGGTACTAGACGATGAACCGAATTCTCTGGGCCTGCATCCAAAATTCTTTGAAGACGAAGACATCGCATCGTCGCAAAATCTACTTTCCAAGATCTACAGGATCATTGACGTAAGCGATATCTCTCGTTTCACCCGTTAATGATCTCAATTCTTACGTTTTATGTTGTAGACTGCCGTCGCAGATGAAGGTTTGCACTCGTCGCAGTGCAAAAAGCTTCGCGAACGAGCCAGCATATTGCAGCGCATCATGAGCGGATGGGCGCTAGATACGCGCTCAATGACCGAGGAAGAGTTTCTTGCAGCCAACGAACAGGACTTGCGCACGTGCGAGGAAAATATCCGAGAGATAAGCGCTGCTCTGCGGTACCGTGGCTACTCAAGCTCAACTATGCGGATTACGATCGATGCAATAGATTCCGTGGATCTGGCGAAGACTGTCATCAGGCGGCTGATCGACACTCTATATAGCCATAAGCGCATCATTCTGGCCCAAGAGCCGCCAAGTGGCGACACACCAACTCAAAGCGCTGACAAGGCAGCGATAGCAAAACTGAAGGACCAGCACGACCAAGAGCTCAATGCTCTTCGCGACAAGTTCACAGCTGATCTGACAGCGGCCTATGATACGGTCAAGCCGTTCGCTCTCGATTCACTCGACCAAGAGCGCGAAGCCCTGTATGCTCAAAGGCAATCAGATGCGAAGACGATTGCTGATCTTGAACAGCGTGCACGCTTGAAGGACGTGGAATTGTGCAGCATGAAGGTGGAGATGGAAAAGCTCCAAAATCAAGTGGAATCGATGAAATCCCAGTTTGACCAACTCAAGGAATATGCCGCTCTTCGTGAGGTAAGGTTGTTCTGGAACTGTTAGTTTTGTCTAGCTGAGTAACCAACATCGATTTACCGCCAGGAATGCGCTCAACTTGCGAAAGAGCTCGGTCTACCAGCAGAGGACTACGCTGGAATCGCTGCGATGATCAATCCTCTCGCAATTAAAGAAGCGCGTGAGATTCGTGAGACGCTTCTCGCGAAGAAAGCCGAGAAGCTGGAGCGCATCGAGATCGCGTATAATCGCGTCAAAAGCCTTGAGACAGTTCTACAGACCCACGAACCACTGAGCATTGACGTCATCCGGAGCAGCCACGAGTCGGTACTAGATGACCAGCTCCTAGCGATCAACTTCCATTACACGAGGCTCGCTGAGGAGCTATCCCAACGAGTTGATTCGCATATTCGAGTGCTGGAATCCATTGGAAATCTGAGCACAGAAATGGGCGTCACTTGCTTGGATGACATACGACATGCTGTTGACGAGTTGTCGGCAAATGACGTGATGTCGTCAATTGACATGGTGGACTCACTCAGAAGGTGGAGACATATTAGAGCTTCCCCAGACTTACCGATCGCAATGGGCGAATTGCTGTCACGGGACGAATCACTGAACGACGCCTTGTCTGGCGACACTCTAGAACGGAACAATCGAGTTATGAAAGCCCTGCTGCTGGAGAAGGCAAATCGGCTCGCAGCACTTGAGAAGATCGTGAATGAGATTCGGTCATTGATCGATGTGATGGAGATGCCGGAGGAAGACGTGAAATGCATTCTTCGTATATTTGATCGCCAGCAAACTGACGTTGAACCTTCATCCGTGAGGGGTATATCGGAAGAACTGTTATCAATCCTCCGGAAAGCCGGACAGCTTGATACGGACAAATGTGCACTGGAGCGCCTAACTTCATTTCGGGAAACTCTGATCGAAATTCGCGACGGTCGTTCCAACGCACTCTCGTACGCCCATTCATTTCTGAATGAGGCGGAGAAGATCGCGCAAGACTCGCTTGCTTCGTCAGGTGTCGAAGAGTTCTTTACCCCAGCTTCGTCTGAGTGCAACCAAGTCGATCTGGAAGAGCTCGGGTGTAGCCGAAAAGCACTGGACATCGCCGTCAACAGAATGAGAGATCTGTCGAATCCAACTGACCAAGCAATTCGTGCGCTCCTGTTCGCGTCGAATGATCAGTTCAATGCGTACGGAATCGAGACAAGCACCCAACGAATCAGCTTTTATCTGGGATCTGAAGATAGTATGGACAACCCGAACAGGAAGCTACTGGAGAGATATCTGGGCGATTCGAGCAGGGATGAGCATGTGGCAGATCATGCTGATGCCGACCTTCACCGCGCAAACTGCTTCCTCGCCAAGACTGACCCCGCCTATGTTGACTACGCGCGCTACTTCTCAGCAAGTTTTGGCACACAACGTCTTACAAATCTCAGAGATGGGGCTGGCGAGGTCCGTCAGATCAGCCGTATTGTTATGGCCGCACAAAATCGCCTCAAATCGTTGCAAAAGATCATGACGGACTTCAACGCAGTGATGGCTATGAAAAAAGAGATCACCGAATTTGCTGCGAATGCGAGCAAGAAAGATCGACTCTTTGGCAGCTCGACTGTTCTCATGAAGGAAGAAAAGAAGCGGAAGCGTTTTGCGCGCGAGTATCCACTGAAGTTGACCGGTCTACGCAACGAGGTGAAGAAGTGGGCGGAGAACGAGAGTGGCGATTATGATCTCGACATTCTCGGAGAAGAAATGAAACGACTCCTCCTCGATATGCTCAACACCGACACAAACTTGATGCACCTCGACCTGGGTGTGATCGATCCATCTCGACAGTCTGCGAGGCGTGCATCGAAAACGGCAGCAGGGATTGTGGCAGCTCTTGCACCGGCGGCTGGTATCGTGCAACCGGGCCATCCGAATCAGGAATCGTCGCCAGCACCAGCTCCTCGAGTTCGCCCAGGTTCAGCACTGGCCCGTGATGCAAGTGGTAAGAAACGCATCGGAGGCGACTGATTCGTCGATGTTGTAAGATCCACGAACAACTTCATCTTTCCCACTCGTACAAACACTTTCAGTAACAATCCCACAACTACTAGTATTCTATTTAAGCGCGATGGAGGTTCTGCTTCTGCTGCTGTTGATACTTTTGGTACTTGCTCGATAGCTCCCAGCCGAGACCAGTGAACACGATGGCGACTCCAATCCACGACATGGTCGTGAGCTGGTGGCCGTACCACACGACGGAGAAGAGGATCGTGAAGAACTTGCGCGTGGTCGTGATCGTCGTACACGTGAGTGCCGAGAACTGCTGGATCGTGAAGTAGATAAAGTTCTGGCCGAGTGCACTGCAGATCGAAAAGTAGAAGACCGAGTTGAGAATCGCCGGGTTCTCCACGCAAAAGAGAAAACCCGAGTACGCCTGGCCCGTGAGCAGTGCACCGGCTCCCGTGTAGATCACGGCCCAGAGGTTCGTGTAGAACATTTGCTGGTGCACAGACGGACGCAGCAGCGCCGAGATCTCCTCCTGCTTTGGGCCCGACACGCCGTCGAGCGTGAGTGAGAGGAAGAGCAGCAGCAGTCCGTACGTGCTGTTCTCCTGCGCGGCGTGCTTGGCCGAGGCCTTGCCGAGCTGGAACACGGCGATGCCCGTAGTGATGAGCAACACGCAAATGTAGTCGCGCAGCGTGTACTTCTTGCGACGGATGAGCACGCCCATGAGCATGACCGGGATCATCTTGCACGACTTACCGAGCGCCTGCGTCGGGTAGCTCACATGCTTGAGCGCTTCGTTGCTGCAGAGCATCGCGCCCAGGTACGCAAACGACGTGACCGCAAACGGCTTGAGCGGCATGGTCGGGCGCTGCGGCTTCCACACAAACGTCGCTGCTCGCAAGGCAAGACCGTCAGGGCCAATCGAGATCGGACAAAGGAATCCCACAAGCAGCCTTGCTCACCAGAGTACGCGACGAGTGAATTGGTGACGCACTGCACGAAGAGCATGAACAGCGTGGCCGTAAACTTGTCGCCATCGGGCGTGCGGTACGTGAAGCTATACTCACGACAAACACACGTACCATGTCAATCAGCATATTACCATCTCCCCGTACGAATCTCACCCCGCTGCGCTCACATTTTCTCCTGGAAGATGCCGTACGACAGGTAGCAGATGTAGATACCGCCGATGCAGATGAGCAAGTTGAGGATGCTCGAGTCGCCGTTGGCGGCGCCGCGCGGCTTGGTCGCCATGGTGTTTTTGCACGCGACGAAAAGGCAAAGTGACCATCGAACGTTCGAAGTGACGTCGCTTCATTCTCAAGCAGCCACGTGGAGTGAACGGATCCCCCGAGTGGACGAGCGGATCCGCTCCACTGTCCACTCTTGCATCCGCTCCACTGTCCACTCTCGCTCCACTATCCACTCTTGCAGCGGACGAGGGCTCTATATGTAGCCATATCGA
>JAADVY010000169.1:0-25545 GCA_023336035.1 Pythium plurisporium
CGCCAGCCGCCTGTCGCACATGAGACTCACGACATCTCGTCGCGCGGGTTCTTCTTCGTGGTCGGTGGCTCCGCAGGCACCCGCTAAAAAAACACGCTGTGAAGTTGTTGATTTTGCGCGACGTGGCGCGATGGAGAAGACGCCACGCGTGGGCAGTTGTCGGACCACCTCGCTGTGCGATTGGTGGGGTTGAGGCCCTGTGCATGGTTCTGAAATATTTTACGTCTCGCGGTGCCGTCGATGAACTCATAGATGACGTCGAGCGGGGCACCCTTTCCCAGCGACAGGGTCGCAATTGGCGACGAGGCGCTGCTTGACGATGTTGAGCGGGAAGTAGTGTATGGAAGGTCGCGCCATCTCGCGTAGAGCAAACCGATTAAATGGAGGAAAATTTGGCACTAGGACGAGGCTGAGCGATCGAACTTTGGCATGCTGTCATGATAACGTCGAGGAGACGTCAAACGGTTCAGAACCATGCACAGGGCTTCAATCACACACACCCTCTCACTCTGAGGGGTGATGACAACTTTTGAGAGAAAGAGCGTGTAAAAGAGATCACGGATGCCCTTTTAGTTGAGACGGAAGTCTAGAAGGCAGTTCACGTCCGCCGTGTTGCCCAGCTTGAACCGTACGTCTGGGACGAGCGGTTGCTCCGACCGATTCATGAGACGTGCCAGCTTGACTAGCGCAGCGTGTTGGTGACGTCTCTGGGCGACGAGGGCGAGGAGGAGATCGCCGTCTACGTCTCCGCCGACCATTCCCAGAGCCCCATGTGAAAGTGTGGTGTTGCTCGAATAATTTGAGAGGGCACAATTGTGATATTACACTAGTCAAAGAAGTGATGACACCCCCCTCGGAAAGCCAACTTTCGCGCTTCTAACTTCTTTCATTTTCGGGTAACATTTGTCGCGAGTGATCGCTCCAGTGTTTACTCACTCTTGGTGATGTGACACTGTGTTATGAATCAACTGGCCCCTCGAAATGATGGTCGAGTTCTAGAACTTGGGGCCGAAGTTCAACTCGCCGGAGTTGCCGTGAGCGTGAGTGAGGCAAGCTTCTAGAACGCCGTTCTAGTAGCTGCCCGACATACAAAACTGCGTGCGAGTAAAAACATCTTCCATGTAAGTAGGAGAGTAGCAGAGACAGAGAGCAGTATGTTGGGACCGGCTTTTTGCTCTGGACAAGGTAATTCACTTTCCATTTTGCACTGCAACACAAACAAGACCAATATGAAGACCATGTGAAAGGTTATGAACCGAACCGGTAACTCTTCTGACCTCCTCACTGCCGACAACTACTTCCTGTGGGTGTTTACTCAGCGGATGGCACTCGTTAGGAAGGGAGTTCACGTGCATGCCGACAAAAAGCTGGAGCCGGAGCAAATGCAAGACCCCAAGTGGAAGGCCGATGAAACAATGGCGAGCTCTTGTTCACCGTGATGGACGGCGACACGGATGGTGTCGAGTCGATGTGGCTCCTGGATAGTGGTGCAAGCTCACACATGACTGGTGAGGCTGGTGACGCCGGTGGCTTTGTGGAGTATCAAGATATGCCCGCTTCAACTTGGGTGACGGTGGCCAATGCCCACCGACTTCAGGCGAGAGGTCGCGGATGTGTCCGACTTTTGCTCTGCCATGGTAGAAGTGTGAAGTTGAAGGATGTGTTCTTGTCCCCGACCTGAATAGTAGGTTGGCGTCTGTGCTGGTTCTCACGGCCAAAAGCACAGCTGTGGTTCAATTTGAACGCAGTCGTGCATGCGTCATGGTGGATGGATCGATTGTCGCGACGATTCCCAGAAAAGATAAGCTATTTGTGTGGCGCGTGAAGCGTGACCATGATGTGCAGGTTGCACACGCTGCCGACGAGTCACGATCGGCTGGAGGATCACTCGCACTATGGCATGCCAGGCTTGCCCACGTTGCTCCATCAAGGATGAAGGTGACTAGTCAGGCACGTGATGGTGTTCCTCGCTTTGATGGCAGTGGCGACGATGATCACAATCTATGTGATGGGTGTGCTCTCGGTAAGCTCTTAGTGAGCCCTTTCAACCACACATCGGTTAGCCAAGTGAAGACGACCATGCCCTTTTAGTTTGTCCACGGCGATGTGATGGGTCCTATCAAGCTTGTGTCGAAGGGTCGTGTAAAGTATTTGGTGACCTTTGTTGATAACTTCTCGCGGCGTGTGTATGTGAATTCTATCAAATCCAAGTCTGAGGTGTTTCGGTGCTCTAAGGAGTTTGTTGCAATGGTGCAGACCCAATTTGGGCTCCCTGTCCAGTGCCTTCGCTCTGACAACGGTGAAGAGTACATGAGCAAGCGATTCAACGAGTTTTGTGCTTCACAAGGTATCATGCACCAGATGTCTGCTCCCTACTCGCCGCAACAGAACGGTCTTGCCGAGCGCATGAACCATACCCTCGGAGAAGGTGTTTGTCCCATGCTACTCTACATGAGTGTCGCGAAGGAATGGTGAGCGGAGGCAGTGCATGCACTGGCACACATCCTCAACCATATACCAAATACAGCTCACCCCGACGCTAGTCCTGGGGAGGTTGTTGACTGCACACGACCGGTACTTGACTATCTTCGCGTCTTTGGCGCTCACGGATTCTAGCACATTGACGACAGCAAGAGATCCAAGCTAGACGCCAAGGCACACAGGTGTATATTTCTCAGCTATTCCGAGACGTCCAAGGCCTACCGTGGCTGGTACTTGGAGGATAACCGCGTCGTGATCACGCGTTCACTTGTGCTCAACGAACGTCCTCCTTCGTCTCTTCGAACGATTATGTACGCTTCCAGTAGTACTGGCCAGGCTCTTCCCAACGATCATGATGATGATGACTTCCTACCACGTGCTACTGGATCAAGTGAACCCGATGCTATGGAGGTGGAGAACATCAAAGCCTACGATGATAATGTCGTCATGCAGACCATGTAGCCCCGTAAACCTGTTGCTCCAAGTACTGCTGTTGTCCCAGCTGTGGAGCGGGGGGGAAATGAATCTCACCGTTCGATGGGTATCATGCCCGAACGTCCAACTGGCACACCACCTCATTCACTTGCCCCAACACCTGGCCCAACTGCTTACGAGTCTCTGCCATCAAGCCGGATGCTATCGTTAGAAACCGCACAGCGCAACGTGTCCAGTCTCGTCCCTGTGAACTCCTTGAGAGGTGATCGCATCGTGTTTGCTGGGTGGTCGACCCGCCCACGATCGCTTGCTTATGACCAGCGCCGGCTCCTTCGTGATCTTTCAGACTATGATGTGAACGAGAATGATGGTTGTCTCAGACTGCCTGAGTCGTCAGCCTACCCGACCGACCACTGCGATGATGTATCGGAGGAAGCCCCAGGTAGCAAGCATCAGCGTGTCAACGAGTACGTGATCGCCCTCGCCGCTAGTGAGGTCCTGCACTCGTACGCCGAGGCCATGACTGCGACTGAGGCTCAGCAATGGAAGGAAGTTATCTGCACTGAAATTCGTTCTCATTTTTGCAACCACACATGAGACTTGGTGATGAGACCGCGTGGTGCCAAAGTGATTGGATTCAATGGGTGTTTGCTCGGAAATATGACGAGAATGGCAATGTCGTACGCCACATAGCGCGTCTGGTTGCGCAAGGGTTACGGCAGACCCATGGCGTCGACTACTTCGACACTTACTCGCCAGTTGCAAGCATGAACCCCATTCGCGTGTTTCTGTCAGTGTGTTACTCGAGGAATCTCATGATCAAGCAGTTCGATGTTTAGACGGCCTTCTTCAACGGTGACCTAGAAGAGAATGTACACATGCAACCTCCAGCCGGAATCCGTGTGGAGGATGATATGGTCTGCGAGCTGCGACGCAGCCTATACGGACTCAAACAGCCTGCGGCTATCTAGTACAAGACAATTCGTGCTGTCTTCTTGGCGATGGGCTTCAGTCAATGTCGAGCCGACCCGTATTTTCTCGTGCGCCACCGTCATGGTGATGAAGATGATCACAGCTCAGCATCGGTCATTTACGTGGTGCTATCGTTGATGATCTTCTGGTTGGATGCCAGCGTGACAAGGACGCTAATGCCGTTTGGCGAGGTCTATCCGAACACTTCACGCTCAAGACTCTTGGTGACGCCCGATATGTATTGGGTATGGAGCTCGACTATGATATGGAAAAAGGGAGAGCTGTTCCTCAGGCAAAATCTGTGTATTACCAAGATAATCACCAAGTTCGAATGTGAAAATGCGCACGCGTTTCGTAACCCCATGTTATGGGTCAAGACCTCAGCCCCGGCGATGAACATGAGCATCTCGACGACAAGACGTAGTATCGTGATTTGATTGGGTCCCTATTATACGTCGCAAACGCGAAGCGCCCAGACAACGCTCTGGCTCTCTCGATCCTCTAGCAGTACCTCGACTGCTCGCGTGTTATGCACCTGCGCACGGCGAAGCGCGTCCTTTGCTATCTGAGCGCCAATGCATGGTATCAGATACGCGAGAACAAGCGACAGCGCGATCACGATGAGCACGTACTGTGATGCCAACTGAGGTGGCGACAAGTCGACACGTCGCTCAACGTCTGGTGTGGTGGTGCTTTTTGGAGGTGGTCCTGTGATTTACAGAAGCAAGCGTCAGGCAACCGTCGCTCTCTCGCCCGCTGAAGCGAAGTACAAGGCGCTCTCGCTGGCGACGCAGGAGGTAGTACGGATCCGGTTCTTACTTACTGAGATGGGTCTTCAGTCGCGCGGTGCCTCCAAGATCCTGCTCGACAACAAGTCAGCCATCAGCATTGCGACCAACCAAGGATACACCCCTCGCGCCAAGCACATCGACCTACGTGCACACTTCGTCCGCGACCATTTGGAGCAAGGCACGATCACGCTCGAAGACGTACCGCCCCCTCAACTGGCAGACACGAGGACACCGCTGGACTCACGGAGAGCGACCAGTCTCGGAGTCGGAGCAGGCTTGGTCAAGAAATCCGCAAGTTGCTGCTCGGTCGAAGTGTCGCGAGTTATTGCCCCAGTGTTTACTCACTATTGGTGATGTGGCACTGTGTGATGAATCAACTGGCCCCTCGAAATGATGGTCGAGTTCTAGAACTTGGGGCCGAAGTTCAACTCGCCGGAGTTGCTGTGAGCGTGAGTGAGGCAAGCTTCTAGAACGCCGTTCTAGTAGCTGCCCGACATACAAAACTGCATGCGAGTAAAAACATCTTCCATGTAAGTAGGAGAGTAGCAGAGACAGAGAGCAGTATGTTGGGACCGGCTTTTTGCTCTGGACAAGGTAATTCACTTTCCATTTTGCACTGCAACACGAACAAGACCAAGATGAAGATCTTGTGAAAACATTCGGGGCAAGGACATGGCAGTTCCTTCCTCGAGAACTGTGGCTGGCAAAATTTAACATTGTTCTCTCTTCCACTTTTGTTTCTTTCTGGTGACAACGATACGTGACCAAATCCTCACCTCCCAACCTCTATGAATTGATGAAAGGCTGGCCTTTGATTTATTATAGCAGGTAAATTGTGTGGTTGAAGATAGAGAATGGGTTGCGAAATTTCCCTATTGTCGATCAAGCAATGTCCTGTGCTACTTGACGAGAGTCCGTACATAAGCTTGGTCAGCTTTTTGATTCAAAACCGCGGGGTTGTGTACAAGAAATGAGACAACAGATCACTGAAGTTCTGATTGACAAGCGATAGCGAAGAACCATCCGTTTCAAACAACGCGATCAATTCCATGGTTGGTGCCATAAGTTCGAGCGCGTATCTTCCACGTTGGGGTCCATGAAGTCAATATTCACGTCATCATCAAACTCTCTCGCCCTGTTGGCTTCGGTATGACCTTGTATACCATCCTCACTCTCATTGTCGCTCTCTCCGTCGCGCTCCCATCTAAAGTAGATCACATTGTTTGGGAAGCCATCGACAGCTTCGCCGTCGAAAGGATTACCATTAACAACATTCTCGCCTACAGGAGGATGGTTTATGATGAGAAGGTGGATTAGTTCGTCGACGCTGCAACCTTCAACGACAGTCACAGGATCGTGCTGGGGTTCGTTGGCGACATATGGAAAGGCGTCAGTGATCGCATCCAGCGAGGTGGCGTGTCCAGCACGGCGAGCAAACCAACGTCCTTGGGATCTCCCATAACGTAGCAGGGCGATGGGAAGCGCGTAGATCGTGCGCTGACTGACTTGGCGGCTTGGGAGTACTGTCATAAATATGAGACGAAAAATGGCTACGAGGGATAATGGCGCGTGGCTGGAGCTGACGTGAGAGCGGAGGTCGGAAAGATAGTACGAATATAAATTGTGCGTCATTGTACTGATTTACTTACTGATTATTGTCCTCGTCACTCTCTCCGTAAATTGGGCATTGACTCAATCCAATCCCATAAATACCAATCGACTACGCGCGGTGCTGTTCGACGCTGTCATCGGCCAGTACCCGCAGACTCAAGACGCCCTCGAGGTCAACGCCAGTATCATCCACTCGCTGCTGTTTGAGAGCGCGGTTGTCAAAATCCAGGGCGATCTTTCGCTGAGCACGGCAGAAGCGAACGCCGTGTCGGGCTTCGTGATCCAACATCCAACCAGAGTAGCACCCCGAGTGCTCGCTCGCCAACTTTGGTACGGATACTCTGCGCTAGGCGACGAGGCGCGCAAGACTCAGTTTGTCAGCTACTCAAGCATCCTGCACCTGTTTTCACCGACGAGTAACCTATGTGAGCGTCTGATCTCGCAGTGCATGCTTCTTACCAACTTCGAGATGTTCTGGTTTTCCCGTGTGAGCCGGTTTATATGGTATGGCGAGAAGCGAGAGAACGCCGAATAGAGAGTGAGCAGAGAGAGTAGAAGTACAGGTTCCAATGATGAAAATGGGTTAAAAATATTTTTGCGTATGTTAATCCTTCAAAAAGGACCAAGATCACCGTTCGTTGGGTTCCACCGAAAGCCGTTACCAGCTCATTCGGACTGGTGGAAATACCCACACCAGGAACCTAACAGACCCCAACATCGCACGGGGTGGGGCTCGACACTGTGCAGTGGCTTGGTAGGGTCGATCCCAAAACATGGCACCGTCCCAAGACCCCCGAGAATTGGTGAATTTATTATATTTTGTCATCCCACATTGCAGTGAGTGTTATTGGACCCCACCACTACCCAGCATAATATCTCATTGTATTTTCCGACCTCTGCGCGAGAGGTATTGAGGGGAGCAAATATTCGGCCAAGGACACTCTCAGGTCCGAACCGCCCATGGATTTCACAGTTCTTGTTGCCACGCGGCGTAGGATGCTAGAGCGGGAGAGAGCGTTGTTGTTGCCTGGAACTAGAGTTGCGTCGGCACACATGGCAGAGACAGAGAACACCAGCAGAGCAAGCCTGAGATGGCAAAGATGCCATTTAGTATCAGATTTTACACAATGAGTACATAGTCATTATCTTGGCCATCTTGACCTGCTCATGCAATGGAGTTTCGTTTTGGTTTTCGTAACTTTGCGTCTCCCTACGATCCGACATTTGAAGCTTCTCGAAACCTCAATGAATTAAAGCTTCTCGAAACCTCAATGAGTTGAGCTTCAAATGTCGGATCGTCATTCCCTTTGCTTGTCTTCCTTCCACAATATGTGCACACATTGTGAAACTTGCAAAAAATGACAGGGACACACAAAACGAAGGAGATCAGCCGTCTATCGTGAACAGGTCGTCCCAAATGATGACTATATCACCTGTTCGTCCGCTGGCAGCATCAGAAGCATCCATCACCATGTCGTCGCCCGCAGAAGTTGCGGTCTTCATCGTCGTCGCCATTATGTACACGAGCCGTTCGAGAGAGAGATGGCGGGGCCAATGCGAAATGAAGAATGATTGGTGCCACGACCATGAGAGGCCGTTATAGAGAGACGAATGGCTGCAGTGGAGGGGATATAGGTTAGGAACAGATGGGCGTTGGAGCAGCACATCTCCTCAACACCGAGGTCGATAAGCTCATGTTCAGTGAGGCACGCAGCATGCTCGGTACATCTCACGACTCTCCGACTGGAGAAAAATAAATTTCATCACACTTACAAAAGGGGGTCGCCCTTCAAATATTGCCTAGTACTGGCTTCTGTGGACCTATAAGGTCTGCATTTTCTTCTGTTTTGGGTTTTTGTGGTCGAAGAAGGCGTTCAGGTGTAGCAGGCGTCATCGACGACTTGGTGTAATGTGTCCGACTTGATTTTCCTGGATTTATTCACCTTTCTTGACTCTCCGACTGGAGACGATACAGGTATGCGTCGTCTGACGCCACCCACTAGTATAGCTGAATTTGTGGTCTACATTTCTAGAGCGCTCCTGGTGATCGGTGCGAAACACTAAAGGCATGCCAACGAACAGCGAGGCTGTGTGCATCACGCCATATTATGCTGGGCAGCCAAATCGTGTATGCTGGCTCCCTAAAATGCTCTGTTTCGTATGCTGATATATATTTCTATGTGTGCTGCTACACCGCTCTCGCTGAGTAAACTGTAGGAATGTCCGCACAGTTGAGGTGTTTACCTCTCTCAGACAACCTCGTGGCCGTTAGCTAAGATATTTTAGATGTCGCCAAGAAGTATGTCTCGCGAAAGGCTGGCAGTTTTCGATATGGGCAATAGTTAGCCCCAAAGTCCAACGCGTACCGTAAATCATCTCATTCCACTTTAGAGCACACCTGGAGGGAGGGTGTATTGTGGTGGACGTGACAATGAGTGCGCTTGCGGAAAACGCAAGGATACTAACAGTAATGTCGATGCTTAACAAACACTTTGCATGGCAAAGTATTGTACAGTACCGAAAATTACGTCTCCACCAACGAGCACAAGCAGGACTTCCCTGTAATTCCCGTGCTTCATAAACGTCCCATTGACACCGAGGATCTTTTGACAGTGGCGTTTATGGTGAGGGACGACTGCGTTCGACAGAAAGGCGCGACGGTAGCGGTCCTGCTCGTCCCGCTCGAAATCACAATGGCTTGTTGGTTGACCTCGCAAAAGAGTTGGAGGAAAGACTCGACACTTGCAAAATCCTTGTCATAATCGCCCAAGTTATGCGTGTTGATACGATCCTTCACCCAATAGGCCATTCTCGTGCCGAGCTTGAGCTTCGCTACGTCTTTCACCTGATCCTGAAGGGACTTGGGGAGCCAGTGGGGTTTGCCTTCACCGCTCCTTGAGTCACGTCCAGCTGAGCAACTTGATACGCGGTCAGTCGCGACAAACCAGTGCAGCCCCGGTGATCAAGAGCAATTGATGAAACAACGTAGCCGTGGACGTCCTTTGTCATGCTTTTGGTGAGGAACACGGCGTCTCACTCGAGCATCGGAATTTGAAGTTTTTTCCTCTGCTCTTTGGACACACGGCGTCTCACTCGAGCATCGGAATTTGAAGTTTTTTTTTCCTCTGCTCTTTCCTTCGGCGAGCATAGCTCGTCTCCCCTGGGCGAGCGCAACGCCTGGTCGTATCTTCTGCAAGCATTTCGGTCTACAAAACGTATTCCAGCCACGAGCGCTGGGACTGAAACACCGGCTGTCGCCCCGCTCGGCACTCCTTCGTCACTCGCTGGGATTTTTCTTGTTGGGATGTCTTGGCGTCGAACGTGGGGCTAACCAAGTGATGTCCAACACACTCACAAAGCCCGCCCAAACCTCAAATATAGCTGTGCTGCACCCACTTCAGGCATTTTTGGAAGGCGGGAAAGAAAGCTCCTTGGCTCCACCCCCACTTTTGTCAATTTTTCCCCACTTTTGTCTGTGAAAGTTCAATAATCTCCACTTTTGGCCCCCCTCGCCCACATGTTCCTAACGGATATCCCCTCTTCTGCAGTCATTCGTCCTCTCTAACGGCCACTCATGGTCGTGGTGCCAATCAACCTTTAGTTCGCATTGGCCCCGCCCTCTCCCCTCCCCCAAACGACTCGCGTACGCAATGGCGACGATGACGACGACCGCGACGCCTGCGGGCGACGACATGGTGCTGCTGGTGATGCTGCCAGCCGACGACCAGGTGATGATCGTGCAGACCAAGCGCGCGCAGACCATCGCCGAGCTCGAGGCGTTCCTCGTCGCCGAGCACGCGCGCGTGTTCCCGCACAGGGCGCCGCTCTCGCGCGACGTGCGCGTGCAAAAGTGCGTGCCCATGATGCAGGTCATGAACCGCCGCAAGCGCTCGCACGACATGGCGCAGGGCAACGCAGCGGCGTCCGCGCCGCTGCAGCACTGCTTCGTGGAGCTCTCCAAGACCGTCCAAGTGGGCAATGTGTTCACGAATATGGAGCAGATCTATGTGGTCCACAACCATCACCACCAGACCAACCAGGTCGCGGCCACACAGCAGCAGCAGCAGCCGGCGGCGCTCCCAGCACCGAGTGCGCAATCTGCGGAGAGCAAGAAGCAGAAGAAGAAGGAGAAGGCGGCGGCTCTGGCCGACCAAGCGAAGCAGCAGGCGGTCGTCGCGGCCAGCGCTACCCCGTCGACGTTAGCAAATGGAGATAAACCAACTGCCAATGCTGAGCCGTCCGCTATTCCGGCTCCGGCTAAACGTGGCCGCAAGCCCAAGGTGAATGCGGATGCAACAACGGAGGACAGCAAGGCGAGGGCTGCGGCGCCGACGCCCGAGCCTCCTGCGAAGAAAGCGAAGATCACAGCGGCGACTGAGCCTAAGGAGGAGGCATCAGCGAGTAGCACGGGTGAGATGAGTGATGCTCCGCCCAAGGCCAAGCGTGGACGCAAGCCGAAGACCGAAACGCCTGCTGCGAACGGAGAGGCCGAACCGGCCGCGAAGCGCTCCAAGACTACGGCGACAGCTACTGCCGCACCGACAAAACCTGCCGTAAAGCGTCTCACCATGGAGGAAACTGTGGCGGCTGCAAAAGAACGCATTGCTGCCGAGAAGCGCGCGAAGGAGGAGGCTGAGACGACTGCTGCTGCTGGCGAGATGAAGTCGACGACTGATGACGCAGCCGAGACAACGCCAACAGTGACTGGGAAGCCGAAAAAGTCACCAAAGAAGGATGCTAGTACAGTTTCCGAGCCGAAGAGTGTTGACACTCCCAAGCCGAAGAAGGCAGCGAAGAGCGTGGAGGCGAGTCCCAAGACGAACGGTACAAAGGCAGCGCGAGACGCCATCAAGGCTGCCTCGGAAGCGATCAAAAACGATGACTCGATCAGCGCGGTGACTCAACCCAAGCGCGCATTTAAGGACATCCTGGCGGCCACCCGTGCTCGACTGGACGCGGAGAAGAAGACTGCAAGCCAAGATGACGGTAGCGATGAAGAGACGACTGATAGCAGCGACGCGCAGCCGAAGAAGCCCTCATCCTCTTCAGTTGCAGCTAAGCAGACTGGCAAGCCCACATCCACTTCTGCTGAGGCGATCGACAGTTCAACTTCCAGTGACTCGGACTTCGAGGACTCCAAGCCGAAGACGCCTGTGGCCACGAAGGTGGCCCCCAAGCCTACTGCCAAGCCAAAGGAGGAAGCTTCGAGCGACGATTCAACCGATGACGAAGGCCTGGATTACTCGCAGAGTCTTTTGGCAGATTTGACGAAGAGTGGTAGGCGATGTCACGTGAGATCATTCTGACGCTGTGTGGATCGTTGACCCGCTCGTGTTCTCTTAGATCCGTTACCGACGAAAACCGCGTCCACACCGGCGTCGTCGACAGCATCCACGGAACCGGAGAAGCGTCCTCGTGGTCGTCCACGCAAGACGAAAGTCGTACTCCCTGGCAACGATGCTGATATTGCTCCTGAAAGCTCTCAAGAGACGACTGAAGACTACTCTCAAGACCTGCTTTCGCAGAAAAGTAAGTCTGTGGTGGATGCGAGTGTATTGCCGTATCATTGTCTCACAAAAAGTTGTTCTAGATCCCGAGTCCAACAGCGTGCTGGTCTCCTCGCTGTCGAAGAACCGTTTCTCTCTTGACACAATTCCCGTTGCCAAGTTGAAAAAGACCTCGAAGAACCCTTTCGCGTCCGCCCCAACATCGAAAAGCGCAGGAAAGACCGTCGATCCGCCGAAGCGCGGCCGCGGCCGCCCGCGCAAGGTTCAACCCGAGTAAAGTGAGACTTCGGGCAGCTGTTCCAAGATACCGTAAATAGTCAATCTTTCTGCTGCATATCCCATAATGTGTTCTAGGTGAGTATCTTGTTGGGCTCAAGGGACGATGCCATTCGTTAACTTTTGGAACACGTCGTACTGGCGTGTCCGGTAGCTGTTGTGACTGCGGCGAACGAGGCGAAGCACATGCTTGATCACCTGGTTTTGGTTGAAATGGAGCTTGAATAGCGACTTTGTGGCGTTGAGCACGTCACGCGGATTCTGTGAAAGGAAGCACGGACAAGAGGACTCCTGTGCCATGATTGCGATCATCAACAACACTGTGTCAGCGTGTTGCTATACGTGAGGAAAGACAAAACAGGGATTAGAGTTTACACTGGACTGTTCCACAGATATTCAAGCCATACCTGGAGAGCGAGGAAGCCTTGGATGAGCAAGATGACGTATGCCTTGAAATATTCAGACTGGGTGCCACCCATTGCCTCGACCATCTCAGACGTCAACTTGAACGGTGCAGTCTCCAAGCTGAATCGTCCTCCAGGAGCGATACCCAAGATGAATCCGAAGTCAATGTGGACAACGTGGCCTTCGCTGTCAATCATTATGTTCCCGTTGTGACGGTCTTTGATCTGGAGAAAGTGACAGGCAAGTGAGTATGCAGCCATACTGCGGACGTAGTTTGCCATCGCAGCCTTGTACGGTTCAGAGTCGGGCTCTCCATATGTGCGGATGAAGTGGTTCGCCAGCGTCGTGTAGCCTGGACGTTTCTTGAGTGCATCTAACGAGGTTGCATTCTTCACGTACTCAATCATGCCAGTAGAGGCTGACGTCGCGATGATGCGATACGGTAGCAGACGAAGCGGTAACTCAGCGGCTTGGAAAATGTCCTGCAGCTGGCGAATGAGCTGGAGACAAAGCACTTCTTGACGCAAATCGTCATTAGATTTCACAATGAACGCGACGCAATCCCAGTCATCCGGCCGCGAGCGATGGAGATAGCGAGACGATTTGCGGAGTCGTTCTCTCTTCTCTTCGAAGCTTTCACCGAAAGCTGATTCGACTGCGCTCACGCGCTTCTTCTTTTTCTCGTTCACGTACTCGGCAATGGCGTCTATCTGCTCTTTCAGCACACGCAGATTCTGTCGTAACTCTTCTTCCGCCTCATTCGATGCTTGCGACAGTATCTGTGCTTCAAGGACCGATTCAATCGACTTGAAAGCTGATAGCGCTAGCTCTGGTTGAATCTTGTCAAACGACGAACCAGATAGCTGAGATGCTGAGACAATTGACCTCTGCTCGTCATTTCCGCTACTGCCGTCGCGGTTCTGATAGGGCCGACTGGGGTCAACACCCACACGCGGAGAAGACGAAGCTGCAAACGTTGCACCGACAGCGTCGACGATATCAGAGTTATCGATCTCCTGCTTACGACGAGGGCTGATGATACGCGACCCATTCACAGATGGTAGCATTGTGGCTGATCTTGCAGGGGGTTTTCGACTTGGTGGTGTCGGAAGTGACGGTTTATCCGACGAAAATTCATTTGTTGAAATCGGGGCCGCCGGTGACGAACTGGATCGCTTTGGTCGCGGCGTAGATGAGACTGATGACAATGACGGCGACTGCACTTGCGCTTTGAGCGTAGACGATTCGGGCCGGAGTCGGTATCGAGTTGTCTCCGTTGAATCGAACTGGAATGGAGTCTCTTCATCAATGTCGATTTTCACCAAGACCCCACATCGAAGAAGCTCTTCACCGAGCCACTGAGCGTGGTTCTCATCGGTAACGATTTCATTCCTCTTCATCCACGCCAGGATGTCTCTTCCAGAGAAGACCCCACGGTTGCGTGGATCTTGCTCGTACATGCTGATCTCCATGTTCTGTGCCACAGAGAGAAGTTGATCTGGTGTAAAGCTTTCCACTTCACTTCGCAACGAAGAGGCGGATTTGGACTCAAAATCCTGGTCATGGCCTTCACTTGCGGAGCGTTTGCGACGCGACGAGAATGTTTCAGTGTAAGCCGACATAAGCGTGTCAAACGACTTGGTGGTCATCGTCATCAATGAGCCAGAGCGTCGACGTGATTGCGTATGCGAATTTTCACGTGATAACGCTGGTGGAGGATGAATAATTGCAGGGTTCGATGCAACTCGATCACGGCTTTCTTCATCGTCGTCATCATCATCATCCTCGTTGGCCTGCTCGTCTCCTTCTTCCACGACGGAGTAGGTCCCGTTTGACGTCAAAGAGCTATCAAATCGCTCTGCCTTCTTGAAAGCTTCTGAGATACGATCGTCCCCTTCGACAGATTCGAGGGCGTGAGGAGGAATTGCCTGGGCAATAGCACTGCTAGTTGCTAGTTCAATCGCATTCTTCGATCGTTTTGTCCCACTGGATGTATCACCCTCAACTGTTGATTTCGCGTTGTATTCCCGACTCGCTGCGACGGGACTATGGAGTGGGTCAAATTCATCGTATACCGTATGGTCTTCATCGTCGTCATATATGATCTCTGGAGCTTGGGCCTTTTGCAGCCACGGATTCTGACCGCTGAATGAGCTCATTTTCTCCACCTCAAAGAAAATAAGAGTGGGCGCTCGGGCTCGAGTGGTGAAGACCGTCCCCTCATCTCGTGCGATCGTGATAAATCTGAGCAGAGCATCTTCACATGACCCGAGCGGACAGAACGCGTGTTCTGGCATTTCGATAGTCGCAAGTTCCTGCCGAAGAGCGGGCTTTCGTTGGCTCGGTTCAATCTTGCGAAGACGTTCGGTCATCTCACAGAGCTCGCGGATGAAGTGGATCTCCGTTTCGAAGACGCGGCGATTCTCAGTGACAATTTCATCAGACGGAGTGTTCGGAGTGAAGTCATCCAAGCCGAGAAATTCGAGCGGCAGCGCCAGCAGGCTCATCGCCTCGCAGATCGGACCAGACTCAATCAATTGACGCTCGGGATTCTGATCAAGCAAAGCGAGCAGTCTGTTGAAGAGGCAGCGGATCATCGTGGTCTGTACCTCGGATGCAGGAATGTCGTCATCGGGTTCGAACTCCCAATCACTTCTTCGAATCTGCATTTCCAGATTGATCATGAGGAGCTTGCACATGCTGAGCTTGCGGTACAAGTAATCGGGAATATAAAGCTCAGACTGGCCAAAGCCAAGCCCACAGCTGTCATCAACCGCAGCGCGAGCGAGCCAGTATAACGAGGTCGCGAACCGCACGTGGAGCTGGGCTGCGTAGCTGACAACTCTCATGAGCATGGCTGATTTCATCGAGTTCGTTGTCCAGTCCATCGTGAGCCACATATGAAAGATCTGAGGCAAGAAGAACTCGAAATCGGTCAGGTTGGACGCCGAAAGCTCGAGCAGTTTGTTCACAGCGAGGAAGTACGCTTCATCCGGGCCGTGGCGGTGGAGATGGAGCACTTGAATCACGTCTGAGACACCGAAGAGTCCGTCGCTAAGCAATGTGTGCAATGCGTCCACTTCTTCTTGCTCGGCGGGTGTGAGCACACGCACTTTCACCGGTTCAACAAGAGCGATGCTAAGGCGTTGAATCATCATGCTGAGGTAGGTCATAAACCTTTGTACTCGGTAGCAGCTCGTACACAATCGCACAGCGCTATTCATTTGGTGGTGGCGTAGGAGTGCGAAGCGGTAGCTGTGATCCGAACACACAGAACCTCCGCAGTTTCGGCAGTGGTGCTGACGCCTACTAGTGCTGTCGAAGCGTGCACCACACGTCGGGTGCGTGCAGTTAGGCAAACCCTTGAATTTGGGGGCCGCACCACCGGCTTTCTTATCCACGAATGCCAAGCCTCCGGGCGTGAGCTTAAGCAGTTCGGGGCAGTCGGTTGCACGCCAGCATTGGACAGCCTGTGTGGCGCCGCGGATCGCTGTGTCGATATAGTCGATCCATGCCTTCTTGTCTTCTTCATTGTCGGCGTCGGCATTGAAGACCACGCCGTTAGTGAAGTAGAGCTTGAACGAATTGCGGTACGTGTGCAGTAAACCACGACCATCCCACGGCTCCACACGCTCGATCTCTCCGCCAAACGTGCCGTTAATGATCACATTCGCCGACTCGCGGGACGAGAAGCGAAAAAAGTTGACCCCCACGCACCGCACAAAGTAGCGCTTCATGCGATGGTACGTCACGCCCTCGTCACGCATGCTGAGATAGCCCTTGATCCCGAAACCATCTTCTTGCACACCGTACGATACCGTTGACTCGCTCGGCGTGACCGAGCCCGTCGAAGTCGGCGGCGTCGGTGCGACAGGCGTGGTCACCACGGACAGCTCACTCCCAGTCCCCGACACCGGTGGCCTATCGCTGCTGTCACCTTCGTCATCGTTTGGTTGCTGCATGTGTCTCTCCTCTTCGTCGTCGCTACGGTACGCGTCCCGTTCGTCCTCGTCGACATGCATGACGTGTGCGTCGACATCCTGCGCACTCGCGACCTGCTCCTCGTCGGGCATCGTCACACACTCGGGCCGCCGGATATTCTATGAGCCCAATCGAGGGAGAGAGGGAGAGGCGAGGAGGGGGAGCGAATGCCGCGTACACACGCACGAAGGTGGTCAAGTCACGATGTCGCGAGGGGAGCTCGAGGTGTCGTCGGTGCGTCTGTCGCGTGCACCGGCGTGAAGAGCGTAAGCTGGCCGAAGTACAGTCCATGAGCTCCCCCGCAAGAGTGACCAGGAGTGCCGTGGGTCCCGAGAATAGCGTGGACCACGTAAACGTCAAACCTCGGACCTCTGTTGTGTGATCCTCGATTATGGGAGATTCAAACAATCGGGTACTGGAGGTAAAATGGAGATGGGGCGGTCGTTCCCTTCTGTGTGCATCGGGGACATCTCCATGTCCAACATGGAATCACACACACAAAAGAGAACGTTCCCTTCTGTGCTGCTGGTCCATACTCAGATCAAGTGAACGTGCCACCCCGAGCCGTCCGCTCACCCGTCGTTGCCTCTGCCGTGCGTGTCTCCATCTGGCCGTGTGTTCATACAGTAACCTCCCGCGTGTGTGACGGTCTGTTCCGTGGCCATCGGCAGTTGGGGACGGCACCGACTGAAAATCGAACGATCTCTTTGCCGCGTTGGCTCCTCACAACTTGAGAGAGTCTCCAGTGGAAGCTCACACGGTAGGTGGGAACGGGCCCATCCACGACCGAGAAGGAAAAACGAGGACGAGGGGCCGGAGGATTTGCAGAGCATCCGCCGATCGAAAGAGTCGCAAAGGGAGGCCAGAGCCCTGAACCGCCACCTCCCAGAAGCACGCGCCGAGCGGGACCTCTGATTCGAATCCAGACGCCGCGCACGAACCATGACGACGAGCGTGCAGGACGGCGCGTTGCCGCGGACGACGTCGTCGATGGGCATGAGCAAGAAGAAGCGCCGTCGCATGAAGCAGATGGAGGGCTTGCTGCTCATGTCGCGCCCCAAGCTCGACGACGCGACGCTCGCGGCGCTCGCGCGCAGCTCGGACGAGCACCTCAAGCCGCGTGCCGTCAAGGCCAAGAAAGTGCACGTCATGCTGCAGCCGCAGCAACTGCAGCTCGCGTACTCGGCGCAGGTGAGACCTTTCGTGGTGGGCGACAACGGTGACGATAAGAAACCTGACCATGTTGCTGTTTTTACAGGAGGACCAAGAGATGAAGGTGCTGCTAGGCCGTGTCGACCTTGTCGGAGCCAAGCTAGAGCAGGCCCCGGACGGATTTGTGATCCATGGTGAGACCTCAGCCAAGGTACGTTGACCAGCTGAGCGCTAGGACAAGTCAGGATTCTATTGACGTGGTGCCGATTGCTTGGGAGTAGAAGCTCAAGCTCCACGATAGTGACAAGGCCACGATCGACGCGTGGTTCTTTGCGGTGTACACAGCGATCACTGAGTTTGACCGCACACTGATCGAAGCGACGCCCAACGATGTGAGCTCGTGGATGTTCTCTGGTGTGCTCAGCGGAAGCCTCCGCGACGAAGCCACCGATGGCGCAGAGTTCGAACTCTCCTGTCAACTCGTGATTCCGTCGCGCGGGCTTGACGAGCCGAGTATTCGCTGGAAAGTGTGGCGCTCGGCGCATGAGATCCACCTCTTTGACGAGTACGTTCACTGAATAGTCGTGAGGTGCCACTTCTGCAGTTCCATCATCTGACGCTTCGCTGGTCGAACTTTTTTAGAGAGCTTCGGCGTATCCCATCGGTCGCCGCGTTGTTGCGCGATGTCGGTTTCCCGCGCGACCGGAAGCGCGACTCGATCTTTGGTGGTCTTCGACGCAAGTCAATGCAGGAGCTCAAGGAGCAGCAGCTCTCTGTGTACATTGGTCGTGTCTTCAGTATCCGACAGTTGTCGTCTGATCCACAAGCGTGCACAGTGATCCGACGCTTCTTGCGCTTTGACAATTTCTTCGAACTCTCTGTACGATGTTGTTGAACCTCATCTAGTGTGCCACCAGGTGAACTAATGCTCTTTTGTGGTACCAATTACCAGTGTGAGCGAGTTGAGGAAAACAACGTGATCGAGAAAGACATCGTGGCCGATGTGGAGACGGATGCTGCCTTCCCACCACGACTCGAGTCAACAGAGTATCCCGCTTCCTCCGGCTCCAACTCTGAAACCCACGACAACAATAACGAGGCTGAGAACCCGGTTGGCGTGCAGGCAGTTGATCTATTCGAGGTGGGTGTTGCAGTGCCGGCATGACAATCTGTTGCGCTTCTTGCTAACCTACCATGCTTTTCA
Source organism: Pythium plurisporium (assembly GCA_023336035.1). Lineage (NCBI taxonomy): Eukaryota > Oomycota > Peronosporomycetes > Pythiales > Pythiaceae > Pythium > Pythium plurisporium. Next base: position 18,816 of record JAADVY010000169.1, read on the forward strand.
GCCACCATCAACCTACACAGACTCCCAGCCTCGTCTACACAGAGTAGCGAGCGTCCATTTTGAGGATGAGTTTGAAGAACTGCCAGATGTCACACCAGAGTCAGACCCCGTCGCTGCCAAGAAACTGCACAAACAAATCATCCGTATGGTTCGAGACATCTTCGCCGGAGACGACGATCGCGTGCGAGACTTCCAGGACCAAACAAAGGAGTTTGGTCGAGACAAAACAGATGCCAAGGAGTATTGTGCATTTTTGCATGGCGCACTTGGTTCGAAGCAGTGTTGCATCGTGATCCCCATGATGGCCCGCTTGATGCCTGACGACGAGAAACGGCTCGCGCTGATGGAGGCGCGCACCGCGATCATCCGCAAAACAGTGCGACGTAATCGTCGACGATCGAAGCAATTCTCGGAGAGTGTGGTGATGCAACAGCATCAGCAGGAGCGGCAAGCGAACCAGCAAAACGAGTGGGTTTCGACTCCAGCGAAGACTCGACCAAAGTCCGAGAGTCTATCGGGAGTGAACTCTCAACCGCCATTGAGTGCCAACTACTACGGCCAACGAAGTTCCATGGTGGAAGCGCGAACGTTGTCGAACACAAGCGAGACAATTGGCGTTCAGAGGTTGAGTTTCGAAGATTCTGGCAGAAAGAGTCTCCCAGACGCCCGACGCAAGTTGGATTCTCGGCCATCTCTCAGTTTGTTCGGAGAGACAATCCAAACCAACACCATCGAGGAGGAGAGCTCGGGTGTGCTCGAATCCGAAGATCGAAGTTCTGAAGACAATGAGAAACGACCGGAAGCCCCAAGCCCAGAGATGAAGCCACTCCCTCCAGTGTTCCGAAGGGTGAACTCGAACTCATGGCTTCAACAACCTCGAACCTCATTGCAAGGGTCACAGCCTGGCTATGGCCAGCGTGCCCCCCGATCGCGGAACTCCGCACGATCGATCGAGTCTATTGGGTACGTTGAGACTGTGGAGAGTTCTGACCAAAACGAACAACCTCCAGCCGACGAAGTTGAAGAAAACCCCGTGCTGGCTCGTCTCAAGAAGCAGGGGGCTGTTAGCTTCATGCTGAGATAGGCTGATTTATGGATTTGCATGTCTATTCTTTCGAGGGATGGTCCCACGGAAGTTACTGTGGATCAATGTGTAACAAGCTCTTCGTTTCGAACCATCTCCACCTAAAATAACTACAAGCCGTGGTCACGGCGCGGGCGCATCCACAATCTTCTCACACAATTTGCACAACAGACTCATTCATACCAGTCGCCATGTCTGCCGTCTCTAGCCAGGAACTCCAAGAGGCCTGGCAAAAAGTCAAGAAGATGGGCAAACTGCCGGAGGTGCGTTCGTGACTGATTTCACTCCAGCCTGCCTTGCTGAATGTCTCGCTTGTGTTAGGCACCGTGCCCCAAACTGCCAACCTTCACTGTCCGAACGCCCATCAAGACGCGCCTTCTTGGCATACAGCATTACCTCAACGCACTGGAATACAACTACACGGGCACACTGTACTTTGACGTCAACAAAAATCGCAGCTTCAAGTCGATCGTCAACACGGCAAAAGATATCGTTGCTGATATGCTGCCCATCCAGTGTCTGGAAGCTGTGTTCGTTGCGGGGTATTTGACGGCAAATGTTCAGGATCTCGAGCGGTTCCCCATCAGCTTCAAATCCGAATGTGGTACGAGTATCCATCGCCATATCATCTTGGCTGTTCGCCACCAGCTCAACAAGTGGGGTGCGCTCGGTCTTAGCCGCAGTGAGAAACTCGCGTACAAAGATCTACGTTTCAATTCGCTGAGTGAGCTCATCCATGACTATTGCCATGGCTTTGAAAGCGTTTGCCATAAAGTCACGAAGATCTACATCGGCTTTCCGTTTCCGCACGACATCCACTCATCAGAGAAAGTGGAATGGCGGGTGCTGAACGTCCCGATGGAAGAGACCACCACAGCAGAGGTGGATGCACACGTTGATGGGTTCACCAAGGAGGCATTGGACGTACTAGCTTTCAAGAGAGCGAAAGGGACAATGCCCGACAGCTTCCAGACAAAATACCCACTTCATACTCCAGAGAAAGAGCCAGGCAAGAAGTCACCTGACAAGCGCACACTGCTGAATGGTGCTGCATTCGAGTTCCCCATCACACCCGACGACTCGGACATCGCGACACCTCCTCCTGCAGCCATCAAATCTGAAAGTCCAGAGAAAGAGGAAACAACAAAGAAGAATCCAATCCTTGTCGCCCCTGACCAGCTCGTTTTCAAGCGAGCGCTTGCCGTAGGTGCTCCATCTTTCAGCATATTGGACACCACAAAATCTCACCAAACTACTGTCATCAGCAGAATCAAACTCAGGTTCTACCTTCGAACGTGTTTCTTCAGAATACGACGACCTCACCCTTCAAGATCGAAGTCGAAGAGCCTTCTGGCCAGCTGGAAATTGTTACGAAGTCAACGCATTCAGTCTCGTCGTCGGAGGACAAGAATGGGAGTGTGAGCGCTTCGTCCAATGTCTCGACATTCCGGGTCTCGGCGGTACGTTGGGCTGGGCAGAAATTGACATGGTGCAATTGTGGCTTACACTCTGAAGCCTTGATATGTTGATGTATCTAGAAAGGCATGATTGTGATTGCCATCAAGTGTAAACAACCGCTAACGGCCCCACAAGAGTCGGCACCCACGGCAAGCACTCCAATCCCCTCCGAGTCGCCGGCAAAACGTAGCAGTGAGCTAACACGAAACAAAACTCCGCGCGGATCCGTGACATCTCCGCAGAAGTCGTCGACTACCAAAATTGCCACCCCAGAAGATCCACCAAAGCTTGTCGTGATTTTCCGTGCAACACGACTGCCGCGCGACGGAGACGACCAAGCAAACGAGCTGGAAAGCGCTGCGACGTATATTAGTGAGCTGCCATTCACTATTACATCGTAGTGACCATACGTAACTCTTTATGATTCTTGCCCTGTTTGCTAAATCGCTTCATCTCGTCTTTACTCTACAATCTGTAATGTCAAGTAGGCCAGCGGGAGATCGTCTGCATTGTCGACGCTGTCACAAACAAGGTGGTAGGTACCAGCGAGAGACATTGCTGGCATCGCCAGCTTCTCGAACACAGAGATGCCACCGAGGTTAGGGACTACGACCTCATTCAGGCGCTGCTCTTCGCTCGCCAGTTTCTCGTCGCCTCTCGTTTCTGGGTCTTGGCCTGATGGATCCTTGGATTCATCATTCGGTGGAGCGGTTTCTAATGCTGGAGTCAACTGCCACTGGGTTGGAGTGATGACCTCCTCACCAGGCTGCACAGCCCCACGTGCTGTGCACGCTGGGATCGGACCTTCGAACACTCGCAACCGCAGCGAACGACCAGACTCACCATTCACGACGGATGGAGTGCCATCTGCGAGAGTGTCATGAAGGCTTGCGCCCGCGAGAACTGGGAGTTGGAGACCCACTCTCTTGTCTAACGTGATCACGTTCGGAGCATCTTGATATTCCGTCCCGTTCGTCGTTGCGTTTTCAGCTGCCTCCCCATTCATACTTGGACGCAACACGATCTTGAAGGCGATCTTCGTCGTCGGTGCTGAACAATGCAATGAAGTGTACGTGAAGCGATTATCAGGACCAGCAAGATGGTTTCCATACCGATAGGTTTGTCATCTGCCCAGACACCATCGAATACGATCGACGTCTGGATAGATGTGGACGCCAAGCCAATGCCGTGACCACAGCGCTGGCCATTGAACCATTCGCCCTCGTAGACAACCTTTCCGTCCTTGTCCTTGAGAACCCCGCGTCCGCACATGACCCCACCCACCCAATCGCCATCGTAAATCGATGCATCCTTACCAAATTTGATCCTTCCGTTACCATGGGGCTTGTGGTGATGGAAGTCCCCACGATACATGTCACCATTCGCCATGCGCAGCTCGCCGAGGCCATGACGTTGGTTGTCCACCCAGTGGCCTTCATACACCTCGCCGCTCGGAGTGATGGACACGCCCTCACCATGGCGCTCGCCGCGGCGAAACTGTCCGTTATACGTGGAGCCGTCCGGCCACCTTCTCAATCCGATACCATCGATCTCACCGGCGTTGAACTCGCCTTCGTAGGATCCTCCGTCAGGAAGGGAGAACACTCCATGTCCGTGCATCTTGCCACGGCGCCAGTCGCCTTCGTATCGGAAACTACCACCCGGGAACACGTACGAACCGTGGCCATCACGCAGTCGCTCACGGTACTCCCCCACGTACGCCTGCACAAACTCTTAGACCCTTAGCGTAGACGCATGATGTCAGAGGGCGACTCCATACCATCGTGTTGGCTGATGTGCCTTTAAGGCGTCCCGTCGAGTGTGTCTCTTCGCGTTGTCACACGTCACATGCATCCAACTTCGACGTTTCGTTCTACATACTCTATTCGATTATGAAGCCAAGCAGAGGGCCAAACTACTCCATGAAATGCTCCATCGCCTTCTCGAAGACCACGGCCATGACTGCAAACCCAGCGGCGCCCTTGGCCGTCTGCTTCATCAAAACTACATGCCAGCACGCATTCCACCGTGAGTACGTGGCTATCCATCGCGATACTAGATACGTACTCTGTGGTCCCATTTGCCGTGCCGACCATGCCGAGAGCATGCCGCCGGCGACGCCGCCCGCGATCATCGGATTGAGCACGTCGTGCGTCGCTCGCTCGCGCTCGATCATGCACTCGAGGCCCGCGAACACAAAGCCCACCATCGCAAAGTCCTGCCCATCGTTCGATTGTGTACCACAAAAATGAGCCATCCACACGAAGCAACCATCGTCCAGGCTGAAGTTGACGTTACCTTGGCAAAGTAGACGCTTCGCGAGTACATCGAGTGGAACGACTTGCGGAAGCCGTGCGAGAGCTAGCATTACCCCGAAACCACCACGCACACGACGCCACGAGTATCATCAGACCCCATCCCCGCATCTCGTTTCTGTTGAATAACCATTCGTGGAAGCGTACCTGCTGGCGCATGGTCTCGCCGACGATCTCGCCGTGGGCGCCCTCGAACGTGCCGAGAAACGTGCCGAGTCCGACGCCCATGCCGACGCCCGCGACCGACGCGACCACCGACTTCTTGAGACAGTCCTCGCGCGACTCGTTCACGAACTTGGCCACGTGCAGCAGCACGCGCTCGGGCGCCGTCGGCGTCGGCTGCTCCACCATTTCGTCAGGTTTTTTTTCCCTCAAACATCAGCTTCACCAATGTTGCTGGCCGCAGTTCGTAACGACGTTAGAAAACGACATGGATTGGGGATTGGCGCCATTTCGATTCCCTCCCAACATCATAAATGCGGATCCGATTGCGGGCCCCGGGCGAGGAGAGCGAGGCGCCTGCACCGCGCTCGCAGTCTGCGCAGGCGTCGCCGCGTACGCCCACGCGTTTGCCGCAGGTGCTGGACGTGCGTTCGCCCGACTTTATCGAGCAGCGGCTCGAGAACCTCAAGAAAAAGCCCAACTGGCTCACGTACCTGGACCAGTACGTCAAGGCCCATCCCGAGGACGACGACGAGAATGGAGAGGGGGCTGCAGGCGAACAAGATGGAGTAGCCCAAGTTGGCGAGGTGGACGACACCGAGAAGGGCGACGGAGATGACGGCTCCGGGTATTTCAAGTCACTGGTGTGCGCGGTGGGCGTCATCGCGCTCACGCCCGTGTGGGCCGTGACATTCCCGCTTTTCCGGGAGAAAGGCCCTGAGTGAGTCGAAGTTAATTGCGTCTTGAGAAGGCATCCCAACTGACCTCGTATTGCATGGTTGCATAGGTTCTGGCCACTGGGCAGTCCGTCGCTGTGGGATTTGTACAAACGGTCGCTGTCGTTACTGGCATTCTTTTTGCTGGGCGTAGAGCTTATGTACTATGTGATCTGCAAGGAGCTACCCGAGTGGAGTCGTGAAACGTGGTACGTTCTCCAGGTCGAGCTCGAGGACATGCTGGATGCGACCAACTCGTGTCGCGCCGCTGTGTCGCGAGGAAGCGAAGTGCTCATCCGAGAATTGTGCGCTCCGATCGCGATCGACATTGCCATGCTGCAGTTGACCGCATGGACAATGTTCAAGACCCATCGGTGGTGGGGCCGCGTGGTGCTGCTTGTCTTGGCTGTGCTTGTATTCTTTGATGTGCCCGGTCGTGTCAACATGACCCTCCAACCATTACCCGTCATCACGGGTATCGACCAACCGTACGCTCTGCTCGATGAAGAAATTTTGGTGCGCAGACGCCTGTCATTGTATCGTGCGCAACGTAAACGTTCTGACGCGAAGTTCTTTCTCGTCTTCTGCAGGTGGCCTTCGATGGCAAGAACCTGCAACCGGGTGGCACGATTGCATGGGCGTCGTACTGGGGATGCGCGAGTACGTCCCCCGTCGCAACGTGTGATCTGCAGTTCCCAGCAACATTTGACAAAGGCTTCGCGTCTGTGACGTTCACCTCGATTGATCATTACATTCCGTGCTATCGGAATCCACCAAACCCACTCAAGGCTGAAGATTTCCAGTGTTTTGAGCATATTAGACTCCCTGTCAAAGATAAGCAGAGCATTCCGGGTTGGTCACGAGGCCTTCCCAGCCCTTCTGGAGGTCAACTAAAGAAGAAGAACGCTGCTAACGTCGACCCCATGGCAGAGGAGATTGCCGACCTCGAGCGGATCACCGAGGAGGTTGCGTACGCAAGACGACTTGCCGAGGAG
>JAADVY010000170.1:0-25494 GCA_023336035.1 Pythium plurisporium
TTGCACCCATTTGCCCCGGGTGCATATCGTGGTAGAAACGGTGCAAAGTTATTAACCAGGTATTTACCCAGGGACAAAACAACGCTGCTTGGAAGTGGATGATGATGCCACTAGGGTTGCGGTCTTGGAGTTTCCACATCTTCGGATTGGCCAAAACCATGGCGTGTTACCCATCGCTTTCCTCGTTTTTCTCACCGTCGAGTCGGTTCCAGTCAGCCCTGTTCTTGCGTTTACGATTGTGTGTTTGTCCCTCGCTGGCTTCGAAAAGTGAATTCACCACAGCACGGCACGCCGTGAGCTGTCAGTTTGAGAAATCCCTCTCTCCCCCGAAGACCCAGGAAGACCTTCCTCTCTGTTTACCTCCACCCGCCGCTGATATCACCATGGACGACGGATGTGATATGCTCGAGTGCTGCTGCCTCGGCGCACTGTGCGGCGCGTGCTGCGCCGCCGCTGCGGACGATGACAGCCGCCGTCGCCAAGGCCACCACAACGACCACGTCTATGTCCAGCCCGTCGTTGTCCAGCAACCGGGCTACCCGCCCCACGGCGGCGCCTACCCGCCGCAAGGCTACCCGCCGCAGGGCTACCCACCGCAGCCTGGCTACGAAGGCTACCCGCCGCAGGGCTACCCGCCGCAGGGCTACCCACCGCAGGGCTACCCGCCGCAAGGCTACCCACCGCAGGGCTACCCGCCGCAGCAGCAGCCTTACGCGCAGAAGATGTAAAAACGGAATCTCTTCAAGCGGATCGATCGCCTGTGAATGAAACGAGCGACTCCAAGCTTTGTTATTGTATATCATGATAAACACGAATGCGCGTTGGTTGTCTGTGTGTTTTGATATTGGTCATGTGTTGAACCACTTGCCAGAATGGACAGACAGTGCACCTATTGCACCGCCCGCTTTAGTGGCCGGATTTTTCGTCTTTGTACGACCAATGGTTGGGGCGTCGACCGTCGTTCCGGGCTTTCCGATCTGCGCGCTGCAACACTTCGAGACGCACTTTCCAGTCCTGAGCGGCGTCCAAATCATCTGCTGCCAAGTAGCGCAGATCGTCTCGGTTGCGCGAGTCGGAAACCAGGATCTTCTCCTCTGCCATGGGGAGTGTGTACCCACTACGTTCGCGGCCGTATACCCAGTAGGGCTTGTTCGCGAAACGCAGGTTCTCAAGCCACGAGCCAGTGACCTCGCACAGCTCTGAGCCGGTCGTCGTGTTAACGATAACACCACGGACCTGATCTGAAGGTGTCTTCGACGCCGAGAACATGCCGCCCATGCCCTTCTTTTCGTCCGGATTGAACCGCAGTTCGCATTGCAAGTTGTTTTTCTGATCGTCGAACAAAACGCTGCCCGTGAGCTCGACGGTGCGGTCACCCCACAGGAAACCACCGCTTTGCATAACAGGGAGATTGTACGTGATCACCGATCCATCTTCGAAGCACACGCGGATCGGCCCCCGGTTGTTCTGGATAACAGCGTTTGACTTCATGCTGAAGGTGCCGTGCCACAAAATATAACCCGACATCGAGTACTTCTTGGCCAGGACTTGGAAGTTGCTGATTGGAGGGTGGTGGCTTGTGTGCTCGCAGCATACCTCTGTGCCATCATTGAGCGTCGTCTGATACGTTTCCCCAAGGATTGGATTGAACGGCTTCAGCTGCCCGACGCTGTGATGCATGCCGGCAACAGCGAAAGTCATGACGAGCTTAAAGCGCTCAAGTGGATCAGCCTGCTCTGCTGCAGCATTGAGAAACGTCGGCCCGTAAAGAAACAGGTCCACGATTCGCTCGAGGTTTGTGCGAGGCTCAAAAATACGCACTGGCAGCGAGAGACTCACAGTGCCCTTCCCTTCCAGAATTTTAGCACCGGCAGACTTGATAACGTCCTTCAAAACCCCGCCTTGTTTCTTCGCGACTTCCTTGTCGATCAGCTTCAGACCACCCGACGGGAGTTGCATCATACCCTTCATGTACACGCTTGGATGGAATTCAGTCGAGTTGAACTGGCCATCACCTTCATCATCTTCAACATACGCGACGCTGTCTTCTTCTTCGTCTTCATTCCGAGCTCCGTCCATGCTGGCGCGATCCTCGTCATCTAAAACGACATCAGCCCCACAAAGCTGCGACTGTGTGACATGTTCAAGCAGAACAGCGACACATTCAAGCCGTTCCAACAAAAATCGCCGTCTCGTTTCCCGTGACGTCAGCCCTGCCACATCGAGATCCGTCACGTATGTAGCCCGCGTGCGGTCACCGTCAACGGGTTCCAGCAGCCATCCACTGAGGCTGATATGGGCACGCACTGCAGTCGTTAATATTTCGGGCTTGAGTTCATTCACGACCGATTTCTCAAGAATCATCACGACCGGTTGCGCATCTCCATCCGTATCGACGAGGTCACTTAATGACCCAGACGATGATTCACGTACATGACGAAGCAGCAGTAGATCGCGCGGAAGTAATGCCAAGCTGCAGTCCACACTGTTGATCAAGGTAGCAAGAACACCAACGATGACAGCACTGATGAGTGTGTTTTCCCAAGAAGGCGCAAGTAACGCGCCAACAACCGAGCCAATTGCCGCTGCAACATGCGGTGGCGCGAACGGCGCCGTCCCCACGATTTGTTGGAACCCACCAGTCAAATGGATCAGTTCCGTCGACTCGTCGAATGATGCCACATGACTCGAGCGAGGGAAGTGGAGATCCCAGTCGGCGCGCTTCGCATGGTCTGTGATATAGAATGCGGCGACCTCCGAGGGAACAGGAAGTACCGCACTCGCTCGAGCATACATCTTGACGCCGCTCGGGTCTGTACCAACGCTCTTGAGCACACCGCTGGACGAAGCCACTGGGCGAAAGATTAACGAATGGCGCGCAGCCCCACGTGTGCTCAGGAGTGCCTCAAGCAGATCCAAACCACTGGCCAGCTCGTTTTCAAGAGCAATACTCGTGGGCTGGTGATGAGTCTTCGTGCGTCCTCCGCGGGCACCGAGATGGGTTGGCCCGGACACAAGTCGCGTCGGTCGCTTGACATCAACGACCGAGGAATCGCCCGAGACAAGTGAGATCGTGCGCGGCAACGATCGAGCCGGCAGCGACTGGGGCTTGAAGCGATCCGCATCGTCGTCGCTGTAGCTTGCGAGGGTCTTCCCTGGCGCAACGGCGGACGCGATATTCGCTTCAGACGTCGCTCGTTCTTTTTGTGGAGCACTCTTGGGTTTCGCGCTGGAATTTGAGCCCCCCTCGCCCTCGAGCACCTTCGCAATGGCGGTGCGCAGTACATTGAGCCAGGCGGTGACTACTTCAGCCTCTTCAGCTGAGAGGCAGTACATCGTGCCGCTCGTGCCGTCGGTCAGGTAGATGCGCGGAGAGTTCCAAGTCTCGCTGAGGCCACCGTCCTCCACTGTGCAGCTCTCCAGTGGGATGACGGCGTTGGGCTTGCGGTCCTTGCGGCTGATGTAGTACGAGAGCGTGCGCCCATCACAAACGAACCAGCGGCGCTTCCAGCTCTTGAAGCGCTGCCCCTTCTTCTGGAGATATCCTTCCTTCATGCAAGTCGCGTCAAAGCCCGTGAGCGAGCTCAGGGGCTGCTTGCGCTCTCGCTACGCACATAACACAGAGCCAGCGTCAGTATCCTCGCCCACTTCCGCCCTCGTGCGAGTAGCTCACGTACGTCATGGTGCACGAGGTCCGTGAGGCGCTGCTGGTAGTCCTGAAGCGTCTGCATCGATATGGTCGCTTTGGGCTTGGGACCGCGTGCGGTTGTGGAATGTCGCCTTCCCCCTCGCCGGCTTCTTCGGCGGATTGTCGCGCGTGTCGTCTGTGGGCAAAGCCGCCGTCACGTTGTTGCGCGTCGTTTTGACCCCCTGGTGCCACCCATAATCACACGGAGACATCCTCATTTGACAACAGATCCAATATGATTATCCACAAATGACTCTCATTGAGCAACGTACACCTCAATTCTGGACTCCGTCGTTGAAGCGGGTGAGCTGCTCGCCAGCGTGACTCTTCCACGATCAGAACGAAGCAGTTCCAAGAGACGCTTCGCTGCGTTCGTTGCCCGCCGCCAGAGCGAAAATTTACACTCCAACCACAAGACACTATGAGCGCTGCCACTTACCAGGTACGCTTGATCCACGTTGATGCTTTTGCGCATACCCGCAGCGCCTGACTGGGATACTCATCCAGACGCCAGACTCGAAGAAGGAGGAGTACCGCAAGTACCTTGAAAAAAGTGGTGTCGTGGACGCACTCACGAAGGTTCTCGTCGGTCTCTATGAAGAGTCGGACAAGCCGGCCAACGCCGTGGACTACATCAAGCGCTTCATGGGCGCGCCCACGGGTGTCGACATCGACGCGCTGCGGGCTGAGAACGAGGAGCTAAAGAAGAAGAACGCCGAGCTCATCAAAACCATCGAGGAACTGAACAAGCGAGTAAGTATTGTGCACGCTGTTAAAGAGACGAGAAGGAGAAATGTGCTGACAAGTGGTGATGGATCTAGTTAACTACCGATGACGACGAGGAGGAGTCCTAGAGTAAATGCGAGGATCCCAGTGACGCGAAGCTAATTTCGCGCTCGTAATATATGATCATCGCTTCCTTATCCCTTCATGGGAATCGCCCTGACTCATTCTAGTTGCCCGTTGTGACCTGCGCCATCAACTCGGTAATGTTTTCCTCAATGGATGTCTTCTGACGTGTGAGGTACTGCTTACGCGCCTATGGAAAATGAATCCGAGTACAAAACTTCAGCAACGTACGTAAGCACAATAGGCGCAATTCCAAACACGGACCTCGAGCGAGGAGATCTGGTCGTCAATCTTTGTGGTCTGAGACTTGAGAATCGAGGCATTCTCGTTAGCCGACGTCTGCAGAAACATCTTGCCTAAAAAAACGCCAACGAAGGACATGTCAGAGAGTTGCTCCATCACACGATCATGGAGCCCACGACAATATCTCTCGTACCAATACTCTGGAAGGTGGTAGTGCCCTCCGGGAGCTCGTTGATCTCATTTTCCACCAACGATACGCGCTTCTTCTGGCGCACGAGCGCCGTCAACTTCGACTCAATCTGAGGAAGCCTTCATCAGATCTCCTTTGAATAGCGGAGACAGAAGCTAATCGTACCTGCTCAAGCTCGCGTTGGATGCTCAAGAACTGAGGCTGCAACTCCTGCAGCTCTCTCGCGATCGCCGGCGGCACCGATCGTCCACCAGAGGAGGCCGGAGACGCTTCCTGGTTCAAGTCGCGCATGAGTTTCTTGATGGCAGGAACCTTGTCCGCGTCGGCAACCGACGAGCGCGCCGCGCGCAAGGTCGCGAGCGCCTCTTCATTCTTGCCGAGCTGTTTCTGTGCGTTGGCGAGGCGGTGGTACCCCTTGGCAAAGCCCGGATTGCGACGCACGCATTCCTTGGCATCCGTTTCCGCGGCCTCCCAGTTGCCAGCGGCTCCGTATGCGGCACTGCGAATGCACCCCACACATAAGAAATCAGATATATAGCAGCACTATAGTATCAAAGACGTGTCACTGGTGCGCACCTTCGGTTGGAGTAGTAGATGTGGTTCTCCGGATCCAAGCGAATGGCCTGAGAGCACAGCTTCCGTGAGCCATTGACCCGAACGGCATCCCGCACGCGACATATGACAGTATACCTCACTGTAGTGCTCAATGGCCTTGTCGTAGTTCTTCACGTTGAACTCCTCATTGCCCAACTGCTTCTGCTCCTCCGCCGTGCTCATGGTCGCTTTGCCGAGCCCAGCCTCCAGGTCTCGCAGATGCGATGGTCTCGATCCTCACCAAACCAAAAACCACTAAACCAAGAAAAACCCCGGTTCACAAGCATACTCCCCTCCTAAAACCGTAACCGTGGTTTGTGCAAATGTACCCATCTCTACTTCATGTGTACACGAGATATTCCATGTCGCTATGGGCTGCAAGCTTGGCGCTGCGATGCACGGCCTGACAGCAGCGTGTGCATGTGGCATCACCTCGGCACTCGTGGCACACGACCTCCACGGCGCTATTGCGACACACGACGCATTTGGCGGGCTGCACGCTGATCTTGGTCCATGTCGCGACGGTTCCAAATTGGCGCCTGCGTAGCCCGTCTGCATAGCAAGCGATACAGAGGCGCTTGCCCATCTCGTTCCAGCGGCGCGTTGCAAAGTTGACCTTGCACTGAACGCACATAAAGTGATGTGGAGGTGGCGTCCACGATGTTTCGCCCGTGTCTTGGTGGAGATAGTAGTTGTTGCCGTCGTCATCGATGCGTCGCACCCACGTTGAAGACTCCACAGGAATGAGAGGCTCGTCCGTGCCGATTAGCCGTGGTGGGCGGCGACGAGTCTCCAGCTTACCAATGTTAAAGTATACAGCATCACCTGAAGAAGGATCGACGCGCTTCACGAAGCCCGTGCGGATCTTGTTGCGTACGATAACTACTGCGTGGCGGCAACGAAAAAGCATCTGGATCCTGACGGCCGCATTGTGGCGCTGGCGCTGGCGCTCGACTTCGCCCGCTTTTGTGCGCAGACGCTCACGGGCTTCATCAATTCTTCGTTGAATGAGAATCTCCTTTGCGATGATCTCGCAGTTGTCCATCAAGAGTTCATCGCAAACAAACTTCTCGAGAGTTTCGACGTTGATGAAGAAGGGTTTGGCGAAACGCCCACCGTAGTCTTCCAACCGCAGCTGCCACCTGCATCCAGGCAGGGAATACGCTTGCGGATCTTGGATTAGTGCCTTTTGGATCTGAAGAGGGTCTCGTTCAAAGATCGCTGTGGCTTCCGCCTCAACTGCCTTCTGACCCTCGCTACATCGAAACCAAGCGATCGTTGTGGCGCGCACATCAGTCGCTACTCGTTCACTGATACGAGCCCACGCTTCATCCAGTTCCGCTAATGCACGCTCTTCTCGTGCTCTTTTGAACTGCGTTCGTTCGTCCTCCTGTTGCTTGAGCTTTCGGTTGGCGAACACACGATCCGTGGCTTCCTGGAATGCTCGACGGCGCGCTTGCTCAATGAGTTCACGATGGCGCTGCTCGATTGCCAGGCTAAGCGCGTCCTCGCTGGCCATTAATGCTTGCTCCCTCTCCTCTTGCCGTTGCGCTTCGAAATCTCCGTGCAACTGACGCTCCAGCTGCATTGCGATGCGCACTTCTTTCTGACGCCGATGCACAAACATCCACTCATGCCATGAATGGCGCATAACTACACCGCCATCGATTAGCAAGTGGATCAGGACAAACGCAAATTGAAGAACTCAACTTTCTCACCTTTGAGGTGACGACGCGTGATGAACTCATCCAGAAGAACTTGTCGCCTTGCCCTTTCAGCACGCTCAGCCTGCGAAACCACACGACATGAGTTCCACACGATTCTACACGCAAAAAAGTAAAAAAACCAACCTCGACGTACTTGACATATGCTCTCCAGACTTTGGTCAAAAGCAAAAGAGCGTAGTGAAATTTGCTACGGCGCCAGGCTGCACGATGGCTATCATATCACGACATGGTGAGACATATATCGGCTCGCCAACCAACGAAACGAGCCACAACAACGTACATGTCACCCATACATACATGGAAAAGTTGCCATGCGCGTAGCGTCCAACGCACCAACGACCTCTCGCGATACTCGCTCGCGTCTTCTAACCAGCGCCTCAATTGCCGCTTTCGTGCGTGGTTCTTGCGAAATTGTGCAACGATCTTTTTGTGGCTAGTCGATCGGAAGTGAGTATCACCTCGGTGACGGAGTTTTCTCATGTGCACGAAGTGTTTCCATCTCAACAGGCGCGCACGCGGTTCTCGTAGCTGCCACAAATGCATCGCCGCTGCTAAGCGGCAATTTGATTCTTCTCGTTCCACGCGATCCATTGCTTGCCTATAGATGTCTCGGAAGAAGCCTAGGCGCATGTCATCAAAGAGGCGCCGCCAGCAGAAGTCCTTCAAGAGAGCCCGTAATGAGGGGCACTTCTCTGTGGACAAAAAAGCGATAGGCAGTTGTGAGTGCTTGTGTCTGATCGTGCTAGATACACAGCGATTCACTCACCGACGAACTTTTTGATCTCAGTGACTCGAACCCATCCAGAGATTGCATACGTAGAAACTACGCCGAGTAGCTGGGTCACATGAGGAGCTATTCTGGCTTCGTCTGATGGTCCCGCACATGGCGTCATGAGTACTTGCCGGATCTCATTGACTCTGATGGCCATCTCTCCGACAGGTTGGATGGGCAAAGAATATTCGTCTATCCATGATACAAGCACGCGCAACTCACCGTCTTGCCACCGATCCAAAACGAGGCAAGCACAGAGGAATTCTCTACAGTCGATTTTTGAGGCGCTTTCTCGGTGGAACACCGTCAAAGCACCGTCCAGAGCTTGGATTACGTCTCTCCACACTGACACTGACGGCACAAGTGGCCGAAGAGCTGTAGTGACTGCAATGTGCACTTGCTCAATAGTCGCTGAGGATCCCGCGACTGCGTCGCGCAGCTGAGCTGCCACGAGTCGCAACCAGATCTTGTGCTTCCCCACGGGTATGGACTCGGCTACTGTGGCGTAGAACGAGCGCACGAAGGGCCACCTGCCGTGGAAGCGCAGCAGGCGGTGCTGCTGTTGCAGCTCGACCTCTGCTTCAACAAGCTGCTCGCAATGACGTGTTAGTGCTTCTTCTCGAGCATCTCTGACTCGAGCGCCGGGCTTGAGCGGCGAAGTGACTACGCGGTGAGTCTCAAAGCGTGGTAGGGGCGATGAAGCCGAAGCTGCAGGTGCTTGCGCTGATCTCGAGTCAATGCCGATCCCAACCATTGCGACTGGTCAGTTCGCTTGGAGCCCGCATGCCCTCTAGAAGTCGATGTTGAAACGACACCAGTGGCATCCTGAAACTGGAACACCGTTAAATTCACACGACACAATGGAGTCCGAGACACTACCGCAACAAGAGCTACAGGACGATGAGCATACGTTCGGCGCGTTCGCGTACGAGCGCGCGTTGAACAAAATGGAATGCGAAAAAGTCCAACGTATGGAGCGGCGCTTTGCAGAGTCAGTGGACGGAACTGTGCACGTTTGGGTGCAGGACGCGAGGCCCTTCGCCCATGGCAAAGAGAGCCCAGTCGAGACGTTCATGCTGCGCGTTCACGCTTCTTTGCCCGTCGCGGAGGTGCGAGTGAGTGACACAATCTGACGAGGCTCATGACTTATCGATCCCACGGACACATACTGACCCCAACATGGAATGCAACTCAGGACCGAGTGCAGGAACGATTCGAACAGATATCCAACTACCGTGAACAGCGCGATGGGTCTTTGCAACTATCCTTTGGCGGGCGAACTCTTGAGAACGGCAAGCTGCTGGCGGAGTATTTGGGGGACAAGAAGGCGTCGCCGCGGTGGCCCACTCCGTTTGCAGGTACATTTAGGTTGTTGATATTGTGTCGACAAGAGCTAAAGTTTTTGTTTAGGCATCTTGTGGGTTGTACCCTTCGGACCAAAGACAAGACTTGCTGCGCATCTATGGTCTGCTTAGGCGTTCTGGGGCCCTGTTGTGACCGTGGATGACAATCTCTATGATGATTATCAAGCACTTTGATAAATACACGCCCTTTCTCGCCGGTCTCCACCGGCTCTTATCCAAGGAGACCTCTTGTCTCCGACTCCCCACCACCTTCGTCAGACGAGCTGTCGTGTTCATCATCGCTGTCGTCATACGATCGTCGCTTCTTGCGACGATTTCTCTTCTTCTTTCGCTTCTTTTCATCCGATGGTGCAGAGTAGGTCGGTCCACCCAACAGGCGCCCGAGGCACGGGATCAAGAACTCACAACGGCAGCAGCAGCGGTAGAGGAAGCTCTCGTCCGATGAGCGGTCCACATGCTCCTCTGTATCGAAGAGATCATTCAGCTCCTGGACTTCGACGCGTGCCTTGAGTTCTGGTCCGTGAAGCATCTCTTTGACGTCGTCGATCATAACCGGTGTTGCGTAGATATCCAGCGTCCACCTAAAGAACAAACACCAATGAGTCGCAGGCACTGAAGTTCAAATCACGCTTATGCATACCTAACGATGGGCTTGGCACCGGCGGTTCCGTATAGCTCAGCGTACAGCGCATAGACCATCGGATTTACACCTCTGCAAGCGACAGCCATGTAGGTCAGTTTTTTTTTGTCTCCATCTCGCAATCACCACAAACTCTTCTCGTTTGCCTACCGATAGTGCTTGGTCGCTACAAGGTCCTTCTTCAAACAGTACTCCTTCGGGTCGAACAAGGTGTAGTTGGTGAGCGGCCCGGGCTTGACTACGGGGCAGTCCGGGTCATCCTCGCTGAGAATATAGGCCATCCAAGCGTCAAGCCACGACGTCTCGATGAGGAACCACGCCTCGCCGCGCTTGAGCTCGCGGGTGTCATATCGCAATACCATCTCGCGCTCCTACACAACCGAGACCATGTCGTCGTTAGCCACGGTCCGCTCGCCTCGTTCCCATGCCCGTATCTCTCCTTACCATACGCCGTCGTTCCTCTGCGCGGGGACGACCGAACGCCACGCCACCGGGCCGCGCGAGCGAGTCCCCGCTCAGTGCGCTCTCCAGATCCACGGTCGTGAGCTCGACGTCGTCATCTTCTCCTCCCTCAGCGCCGTCGCGCGAGCGCCACGAGCTCCAGAGCCGCATCATCTCAGAACACCCCGTGCCTGAGTTGGTATTTCCGTCTCAGGTTCACCGGATCGTGTGTTTGCTGTACCCACTCACCTCAACATATACACAACGTATGCTGAACATATATGTCGGTGGCGATTGGCTGAAATGTGTGATATGTGAGACTGTCACCACGGACCCGCAGCAATGGCCAGTAACGCGTGACCCTGGCAGCGATGGCGGCGATCCCAACGCGTGAGCTCGCGGCGCTGCGCATGGGGAACTCGGGCGACTCGGGAGACGATTTCGACGACGACGAGGACGATGATATCCAGGAAGAGGTGGAGCTGGGCTTTGTGAGCAAGTTGGACACGCCCCCTGGTGCCAAGCTGCTCCACGAAAACAGCGATTGGAGCGCCTGGGACGGCGGTGTCGTGGGCGGCAAACCCTCGTGGCTCAGCGCCTCGGGTGTGCCCACAAGTGAGCGTCTCACGTGTCAGGAGTGCGCAGCGCCGCTCTCGTTCCTGTTGCAGATCTACTGCCCTCTGGACGACCTGCCGGACGCGTTCCATCGCAGTCTCTACGTTTTTTGCTGTCGCAAGTCAGGATGCTCCAGACAGGGCAGGTCGGTGATAGTCTGCTGCTTCAGCCGAAAAAACGATCTTCGTGTGACAGAATGAGCTGACTTTGTTCCGGCCGGCTTGCAGTGGTAAAGTGCTCCGGATGCAGCTTCCGCAGAACAACGCACAGTACCCACCAACTGAGGGCGTTAAGAACTTCGAGTCGAGGGTCACTGCGCCACCGCTGTGCGTGCTTTGCGGACGGCGTGGCGAGTTCAAGTGTGGTGCGTGTAAAGTGGCCCAGTACTGCTCAAAGGAGCACCAGAAAGATCACTGGAGTCATGGCCATAAGAATGACTGTGCGAGGTGGTACGTGTTGTTGGTTGACTCCTGCGTGGTACGAAGCGAAACGCTAACACATCAGTGTGATGTAGTCTTGATGCGCAGCAGCTCATCGAATCCGACGAATGCCGAGAGACGCTGCGGAACGATGGGTCAAAGTGGTTGTTCCCCCAATACGCAGTCGAGATCGAAACTGAGCCGGACATGGGCCAGGCTGCGAACGAGTGCGTAGGACAAAGTTGAACTCACCAGTCGAATTGCCAACGTGGGCTGATTTAGTGGGATAATGTCTCTAGGAACGAAGCCAAATTGATCGAAGACTTCGAGAAGCGTACGTTTATTCGCAAAAGAGATATTGATGCCGTCAACTCACACCATTTTGCACCTATCACAGGCACAAAACAAGAACCGAAGACCGCCACGCAAGGCCAGACTGACGAAAGCGACCCGTTCGCGGATGAAGCAGATTTTACCGTCTCTCAAAAAGACCTCAACGAAGCGCTCGGAGCAAATGTTGACCAGGACAAGCACTACGTGAAATTCCTCACACGAGTCGAGTTGGCGAAAGATCAAGTGCTACGTTACGCGCGTTGGCAAGAGCAGAGCGTGCTGTGGGTGCATTCCGGCGAAACACTTGAAAGCACCGCCGTACCGCCATGCGGGCGTTGCGGGAGTGCTCGCAAGTTTGAGTTCCAAGTGCTGCCGCAATTGCTTTTCTACCTCCAAGTGGACCAAGCGAGCTCATTGTCGCAGATTTCCGAGAAGAGCTGCGAATGGGGCACTCTTGTTGCATACACATGCAGCAAGAGCTGCGCACTCAACGGAGAGGTTGCTGATGAATTCCTCCACTATCAGTCGCCGTATGCTGGAGCGTAGACCGGAACGAATACTGGAGCTAAGAATACATGGATTTGGTCGTTGATGATCTTCAGAACCTGAGGAAGAAATTCCGTTGAAGCTCGTCCTCAGCAATGACAGGGTGCAAGCAGATCAACGCACTGATCTGTAGATTGACCTAGCTCCCTGCGGCCTCCTCGTCATACTCGCCCTTGGTCGATTTCCTAGCTTCTCTCAGTTCCAGATATTCACACGATACAGATTTCGTGAGGCAGCAACGTTGCCAAACCGTGAACAACTGCGACCATGTCGTCATTGCGAGTTCGCGCGCAAAACAAGGTGCGCGCGTAGAAAATTCCGACACAGCAAAGCTCTTCCCGAATTTGCTCACTTTGAATGCGCGCAGCTTCTCAATAAGCTTGGCGCAGCTAAGCCAAGCAAGAATGTGCAATTTGAGAACGCGTACGCGAACTTCGAAAAGACGCACGAAAATGTGATCGCGCTCGAGGCAGCACTGCGAGGCTTCGTCATCTCGTTGAAGGGTACGGCTGAGCATTTTGTCGGAAGGGTCTTGGATTGAGAGCTCACCGCTGCCATGACCGTGTACAGGTTTCCACCTCTCCGCTCAGGTCCTGTACGGTGCAATCGAATCGGTGGGTGGTACGCCGGAGAATTCTCCTGAGATGAAGCAGACGGTAGCCGACCTGAAGAATGCATTCGTGCACGTGGATGTGACTGCGCTCGAAGACTCGGTCAAGAAATTTGAAAGCAGGGTTATGCGGCCGGCAACTGGGTGGATGGGTCGTGCTACCACAATTAAAAGCCAAGTGGCTGAATTCCAGGAGGAGAAGCTCGTCTATGACCACTATACCCGCAAGGTCATGGCGTTGCGTGAGGCACGTGATAAACGGTCGGCCGCTGGCAAAAGTGAGAAGTCAAAAGATGTCGAGAAACTTGTCCGGGTACGCCTCCATGAACATCTAACTTTGCGTGACTCCCAACTGATCATGTAGTGCCGCACAGAACGAGCAAAAACTTGCTGCTTCGACGAACACGTACTCCAAGATTTCAGACACGACTATCGCTAGCCTTCGAGACTTCGTCAGCACGCGTGAGGCCACACTCGCACCGATCCTCCAGCGTGTACTTGAGTTCCGTATTCAGTACGCCGCTCGCATCAGCGATGAGAGTAAGATCTTCCAGAAGATGGTGCAACAAAACTCAGCCTTCGACTCGATGCTCGGCGCGCTGGAGTCGTTTGCCGCGCAGTTCTCGACTGGCGGGAGTGCGAAGCAAAAGCCAGACATCAGCAATGTTGACCCTGCGCCAGTGCAAGAACCTGACACGCCAGTGCAAGCGTTGTCATTCGAAAGCTTTGTTGGTGAGGCACCGCCGACACCATCCCCAGCGACCAAAACTGACGAGTGGGTGCCCACTGCGATGCCGCCGCTGCCGACACCGTTGTCTCGCACACAGCAGAGTGGTGTTGGATACTCAACCATGCCAACCTCTGGATCAACAGCGAGTACGATGTCGCCGACGAGTCCATCCAGTGCGAACCCGTTCTTCGGTGGCGATTTCTCACTACCGCCAGCAATTCATGCATCGACAGGCTATCAGACTGCGCCAGTTCAACCTTTGCCCCTGTCA
Organism: Pythium plurisporium; assembly: GCA_023336035.1. Taxonomy (NCBI): domain Eukaryota; phylum Oomycota; class Peronosporomycetes; order Pythiales; family Pythiaceae; genus Pythium; species Pythium plurisporium. The sequence goes on from JAADVY010000170.1 coordinate 14,033, forward strand.
TCGCCGTCGTCCAGCAGTTTCACGCCGTGGGACGATATTCCTCCCCCGCCCCCGCTGGGACAGGATAAGTCGGGGTTCGGCAGTAGTCATCTCCAGATGAACATGATGCACGCCAGCCCAAGTGCACCCCCAGCAACATCCGGATGGGAGAGCTTCGGCGATATGGGTGACTTCCAGAAGATGCATCAGCAAAACGGTATGTACTAGAATTGCTCACAGAGGAGAGACGAGGATTCAGAGAGTCTATTCCCAACACAATCTTGTATGGCACGTTGACACGTCACTGTGCAAGGCTCTGAATGAGTCGCTGCTGCCGTGTAACTTTGAGTTCCTCATTCACTCGCAGGTACTTGTCGCTCTGCATTTCCGCCAGGCGCGACACAGCGCGCTTAAACGCGATCTTCAAATCTTGGAGCGAGCACAAGTTGTTCACCTGTAGACCAGCCATCTTGGCGGGCGTGTACGAGCCGATCGGAGAATCCCATGAACTTGATGCCGGAATTCCCTGCTTTTCGCTTTCTTCTAGCTGCTTCTTCTTTTCGTGTTCGGCGTCCACGAATGCTTGTGCTTGTCCCTGCAGAGGGGCGTCATCGAACTGGAAGACGAGAGCCGGGGGTACATCGGCGGTGCAAATCAGTTGTGTACGATGCTCATACAGCTCGTCGATAAGCAAGATGAGACGCCGAGCCTGATCATGAGAAGCCATCTGCAGTTGCGGCACATCAGTGAGTACGACTGTGTGAAAGTGTTCACTCAGAGCCTTGTAGTCAGCAGCGCCTTTCTCCGTGTTGCACAGCTCGTTAAAAGGTACGCGCGCGATGCCTGTGCGTGTGGCTGTGAGGTCCAAGTGACGACCCATCATGACTGGTACACGTAGCCGCTCAAACGCCGCGTCTCCCGCGACCATACCGACAAGCGCCTCCAACGCGCGCTCTGTTTCATCCGAACGAGGATACAGGAACCGTTCACCACCAGACGAGTGTGACTGGGTGCGGTAGTCGACGACTGAATTCATGTCAACAATCTTTGTGTGGGCTGCGAGCTGCTGCAGAAACGGCAAGAAGTACTCGCGGTTCGTGCCGTCCTTATACAGATCCTGGGAAACAACGCGAAGACAGTCGTCAATCGACAGGGAATTTGATGAATGAGGTGGTTTGACGACAATTACGACTGAGACTCACCTGCGGGGGCGTGTTGGAAGTCGCGACCATGACCCCACCGCGGCTGAAGAACACGGCAAACAGTTTGCGCATGATCATGGCATCCGCAATGTCGGTGACCTTTTATGTGTACACGCCGTCAGTACCGCTCTACCAATCTACATCGCATTCACCGAGTTGAGTGTTTGCTCACCTGGAATTCGTCGAAGCAGAGCAAGTGGCTCTCTTGTACGAGCTCTTCAGCGACAATCGAGATGGCGTCACGCCGCGGATCCAGCACGATGTTCCGCTGGCGCCCGTAGAGACGAAGCTGCTCTTGCTTGACTCGCTGCAGTCGCTGATGTACTTCCAACATGAACTTGTTAAAGTGCACGCGACGCTTATGCGTCACGTGCACGTGGTCGAAGAACAGATCCATGAGCATCGATTTGCCAGTGCCCACGTGGCCATGGACATACAGTCCGCGCGGCACCATCACCGACTGCGAGGCGTCTTTGGTTTCCTCTTGGGTTGCCTTATCATCCTCACTCGCCTGGTCGGTGGACGTGTCCAGCAGTACTGGCAGACGGTAATCCTGGAGCTGGCGATGGAGCTTGTCGAGGAATTTTTTGACCACACGACGCTGCGCTGGGTCAAATACCAGCACTCCGCTGTCCACGCGCTGCGCGTAGACATCGGAGGGCGAGAGCAGACGGGCAGCCGCAGTGTCGTGATGCAGCAGCGCGGAGCCGCGGCCACGCAGGCGCCGTAGCGACGACGCACGAAGCATGGCGGTGGGGGGATTGGGATTGGATGCTTGATGAACACCACCGACGTACGTGGGCACCACGATGGTGAAGTCAACTTTCCGCAGGTCTCAATTAAGTTGACGGCGGGATCAGGAAGACGTCTCAGTCTCAGTCTCAGCAGTTAGCGGGAAGAGCTGCCCGCAGTAGACGACTGCAAGTGGCAAGTCGCCACTGCCCGTGACACCGGCTCTGGTCGCGAAGTGGCTAGACATAGACACAGTTTGCGTCACCGTGAGAACGTCAGGTCTTAGTGTATCCATCCACAAGTCGCTCGGTGCTACCAGTCGGTGGGCCTGGGATAGCCACCTCGACTGCCCATGATGCGATTGAGTAGTCGATGCATGTTGAACTTCCGCACCACCACAGCAACAGAGCCATCACGGCAGTGTATGTACGGTATTCACCGATCGCGTATTGAACGGATTTGTGTACAGTACTGCTATTTTTGTGCTTCTACCGTACGACAGGATGGTGGCCGTGATGAAAGACCCAAACGCTTCTGTAGTCTGTGACTACAGGCAATATATTGCCTGTACTGTATAATAACCGCTCGGTCTACGACGAAGGCCAGCGAATGATGTCGAGCAATCGAACTGCGAAGTTCGGTACGTTGACGAGACGAGACAATGCAGGAGATCTGTAGATGCATGCAGAAGACGCTGCATTTGACTGGTTTCGAAGCTCGGACACGGAAAGAAAGCCATGTCTCAGCAACTCAAACCGCCTGTCGTCCGATCGTCATGGAGGCATTCGGCAATTCCAGCTCGGTTGTCGTCTGTTTGTGATATCAAGCAGTGCGAGTGGCTCTTCACAAGCAGTCAGTCCCAGCCGCTCAAGTTTCGTTTGGCATCACAACTTTAGTATCCTAAACCAGTAACTGTAACTCCATTTTTCTTTGTAATGAAGTTAATACACTGATATAGGGTGGTCTGATTTCTTGGAGACTGGGCGTTGGTGCAGAGACGGCGCGAATGCTGACACGATGGTCTCGGGTGTGTGAGCGACTCACACTGGCTGGGAGAGAGAGAGAGAGCGAGAGACAAATGCTGTAGCGTACAGTAATCACGACGAGTCTCCCTCTCGCTCTTTCATGACAAGCGGCGCCGTCCCATCAACACCCACGGCGACCAGCTGCTTTGCCGGCATCAACCGAAAGCACGCGCTGCTGCCTTCCATTCACCTCCTCCTCTCTCTCTTGCACTGCTCGCGTCCGGTGTCCAGCGACTCGTTGGTCCACTCCGCTCTTCCCCCGTTACGCTGGCCCCTGTCAGTCGCGCATTGCTCATTCGTTATTCTTCAAAGGCCGACGCGAATCTTCCCTCTTCCGCAGTCGGAGCAATGGCTTACACGCGTCCACCGTTCGCATCATCCGCGTCATCCTCCGGTTCGGAGCGCTCCCAGTCGCACAACCGATCTTCCTCGCGCTCAGGTGGCAGTGGTACAAGTAAGCGCAGTATTGACATCAGCGATCGCACTCTTGCGGAGCTCGCCGTGGGCACCGAGGGACTCATCCACTGGGGTGATATCCTGCGTAACTCGCCTGATGAAGATGGAAACAAACCGTGGAAGTGGCTTGACAACATGGGCCAGTTCTCTCTTTACTCCAAGACCGAGCATGGACGCTATGCTGTGATGGCTAGTGGCGTTCTCTCGTGCAGTGTGCCGGAGGTCGTGCACTTGCTCCACAACCCGAATGCGGAACGATTTCTTCTGAATATGGAATCCCTGTACGGTGAAGACTTCAAGGACGGTGCGTTCGTGCATCGTGTTAACCTGCGTGCGCTCGAAGAAGAAGGTGCCCCCAATAGTGAGGATCTGCTCGACCTGTCGGTGAAATCGGCGCTGTTCGGCAACGACCAAAAGTGGAGCTTCGTCGACGCCGCGTATCGTCGCCTGGAGGGCACTGGTTTCGAGAAGATCATGACGACGCTCGACCCTCGGGACGTTGAACGCTCACACCTTAGCGAAAGTGGTCAAAGTCACAAGAATCACCTCCGCAACATCATCGCGGCCTTTACGGTCCAACCAGAAGTCACTGCCCGTGAGCGATCCGCGAGCGAGACCACGGCGCGCTCTCGGCCGTGGAAGGAGACACGTGTCTTCTTCTATGCTGAAGTCACGGCACCACCCACGTACCCCACGCTACAGAAGCCTATCACGCGTACGTCTTCGAACGGAGGGTCTTCCACTTTCACAGCCCAGTTCGACAAGACCGTGAAGCAGCGGTTGCTAACGATGGCGCGTAGCTGTGAACGACTGACTGAACTGGTTCGACGTCGTCGTCTCGGACTCCACGAGATTCCGGAGCGCAAGAGCAGCTCTTTGTTCTCAGGGTCATCAAGCCGATGTCTCTGCTGCAACAAATCGCTCATGCTGCTCGGTGTCAAGCACTGCAAGCTGTGCACCCAGACCGTCTGTACCGAGTGCTCGCACAAGCACGAACGCGAGACGCACGTTCGCGGAAGTCAGCGCATGTTGGTTGAGGATGTGCGCGTGTGTGACCGATGCATGGACCTCGTGGATCGAGCGGAGCTACCAGAGTTGGACAACCACGCGATTCTTGCGCCCGCCGTCAAGCTGAACCCCACCAAGGCGCCTACTAGTACTCAGACTTCGCTTCTGACCGAGTTGCTCAACAGTGAGCTGCTCCAGGCGGACACTGACGCGCGCAAGGCGTCCGTCATGAGTGTGATCAAGTCCGTGCTGGACCAGGAGCAGCAGCATGTTTCAAACAGAACACCGCCACCTCAACAACCGCAGACCAAGAGATCTGCACCAATCTATCAGAGTCGTTCCACGTCGCGTTCCCACGCGAGCTCCCGAGGCGGCATCGTGCTGATGCCGACGACACCAGACGGCAGCTACACGGATCATGCTGTGGAAGGAGTCAGCAAGCTCAGCATCAACTGAAGGACATATAACCTCTAGACTTCGACACTGAGAATGCTCTCATATTTAAAACCACAGATGCATGCCATTCTCCGTCATTGCCGTTCACTATCTTCTCTCGCGTAGTAAATGAGGATGCCCGGTATGCTCTCAGTTTGTGCTGTTCAAATCTTATCGGCGAAAAATCGACCCGTCAGCCCGAGCACACTTCTTACAACCCTGAGAAACCCGTTCGAGCCCTAGTCTCAAAACCTAGCATCTTACCCTTACTAGGTCTTGACCCTGAGAAACCTTGTATGGTGCAAAGATAGGGTTTCACACCCTCCAGGTCAGTATACCTCGAGGTCAACATAGGGCTACGGTAACCTACTCCAGGGTTTACAATGGATAATGTTGCAGGAAGGTCGCTTGAAGTTGCCCCTCCCTCCCCCCCATCGTGAGACGATCTCGCCCCCCCCCTCCTCCCCACTTTCGTGTTGCGGTCTCCGAGGGACACACTTCCAAGACCCTCTCTCCCCGACGCGACGAGAAGCATGCGGTCGCTCCTGTGGCGCGGCTGCGCGTTGCTGCTGCTGCTCGCGCGCCCCGCGAGTGCCATCTACGCCGACCAGGCCGGCGAGCTCGACTGGAGCGTGCAGAACCTCGGCCGCGTGGTCACGACGGTCTACGGCACGGCCGCCGGTGCGGGCGATCGCCGCGGCGCCGCGCGCACGGCATTTGTGGCCACCGACGCGCGCTCGCGTGCGGTCGCTCGAGTCGACGCCAAGTCTGGAGCCGTCAAGTGGCGCCACGTGTTCGCGCCCAGCGATGCTGTCGATGCGATCGAGCTCACGACCTACGGCTTGCTCTCCATCTCTGGGTACGTCTCCCCTCTCTCTATCTGCCAGAACCCTTCGTCTCGTGGCTAATCGCTCGTTCTATTGGATGGCAGTGCCGGCAAGAATGTGCGCATGTGGGATGCCGCGTCGGGCGGACTGCTTTGGGACAACGTCGTGTACCCGCGTGACGCGGGCGAGACCAAGTTCGCGGCCGCGACGCTCTTGGGTGACGACCGCGTGCTGCTTGTCACGTCGCGTGCAGCGAGCTTTGTGAGTCTCAAGGATGGTGCGGTTCAGTGGCGCTCGGCCTTTGATGTGCCATTCGACAGCGTGGAGACCACTGCGCTTGGGTCCGATGCGTCCACGTTGTTTGTGCTCGGTTCGTGCGGGTCGGACACCAAGGTGCTCTCTGTTGACGTGACGACTGGAGCCATCACGCAGGTAGCTGTGCCGACTACAGGCGACGCTGTCGGTATGTACAAGACTGATAGCGGCGCGCCCGCTCTGGTGGCTGTCTCGGGTGGCGACCTCAAGGTGCACTCGCTGCTGGACGCGACCAAGAGCCACGTGGCAAAGGCGTCGACGATTGCTTCGGATGACAAGGTCGTGGGTCTGGAGATGCAGCTCAAGCGAGCGCTCGTGGTGCGCCTTGCGTCTGGCAAGCGCGTCCTCGCGCGTGTGCTTGATTCGCTTGCGCTGGAGGTTGTTGCGACCATCCCCAAGGAAGGCATCGTGAGCGAATCGCTGAGTGACGACTCGACTGTATTCCATGTGGTGGCCGGTTCAGGCAGTGCTGTCCAGGTGAAGACCTACTCATTCACGAACCAGCTCAATCAAATTCAGTGGGACGCGGAAGTACCTGTGCGAGCGCATGGGGGCTCCATCGCGGACGTGTTTGCAGCTTGTCCGTCGCGCAAGAAGGACTCATCTGTGCCGCGCTGCCGAGCGCTGCTCGTGATGAAAGATGATGGACTCGTGATGACGACCAACGACGAGCAAAGTGATGTGGAACCAACAGCCACCGAAGGTGCCCGCAAAAACGTGCTGTGGACGCGTGAAGAGGCGTTGGCAAACATCAAGCAGGTTCACTGGATTACGCCCGCGGAAACAGAGATCGAGAAGCAACCTTTGAAGGGCATTCCTTCGTTCGTCGAAGATTTGCAGCAGGATGTCGAGCGTTTGAAGCAGCTTGTCCAGCACGTTGTGACTCTTTCTTCGTCGCTTTTGGAAGAGAAGACTGGGCGTGCAGTCGACATCAAGACTCGCAGGGAACCAGCAAACGCCCATTTCTTTGGCTTCTCAAAGTACATTGTGCTTCTGACAGAAAGCGGGCGCCTGTTTGCGATTCGTGCGGAGACGAATGTTGTCGAGTGGTCGGTTTTCGTCGGTCCGGAGTACCGACTTTTCGTGACACGCGACCACCCTGCACTCGGCGCTGGTGCGGAGCTTTTGCTGGTATCAAACTCATCCAAGCTGCTGTGGATCGATGGTGACGACGGACACCAAGTCGAGATCGCAGACGCGTCCGAACAGGGAAGTGTCTGGGTGGTGCTTCTGCCGAAGCGAAAGCAAAGTGTCGAGGAAGATGCTAATCTTCGTCGCTCGATTGCACTTATCGACCGGGAGTCGTTGAAGGTCACCATTTTGCCCAAGACCGCCGCTGGAGCTTCACATCCTGAGGCAGAGCACTTCTACTTTTCGCGATACGACGAGGCGAGCCGTGCATTCTTAGGCTATACGATTGAAGCCGATGCCGATGGAGGACACGTGGCTCGTCAAGTGTGGTCACTTGTCGTGCCCGGTGAGCAGGAAGTTGTGGCTGTCTCGCGCCAGCGCGATGTGGTCGTTGACTCCTCCGTCACCATCACAGGCGACGACTCCCTTCTCCTCAAGTATCTCAACCCGCACATGTTTGGCTTGGTTACTCAAGCGACAGAAACTCTGGAGGGTGAGCAGAAGAGTGCTACGGTTCTTTACGTGAGCCTCGTGGACTCGGTGACGGGTCGTGTTATTCATCGTGTCCGTCATCTGTATGGAGCTGGCCCGGTCCAGATGGTTCAGGTACGATTCTCGTTGTGTTGGTTACGAATCGGTATACGTCTGACCCTGGCTTGTTTGTTGGATGTATAGAGCGAGAACTGGGTCGTTTATTCCTTCTGGAACACAAAGGAGAAGCGCACCGAAGTTGTGTCTGTTTCGATGTTTGACGGCGCGGTCGGCTCGCACAGCTTGAACCTGTGGAAGCGACCGGCGTGGAGTGAATTCCGATCATCGTACGACCCGCGCACGCCGTTCGTTCTGCAGAAGAGCTTCATCTTTCCGGCCCGTATCCAGGTGTGTTGACTTTGCACCGATTCCTATAAACTTGGTCTTCGGTGGCTCATCCTGTGCTGATTGATCCCCCAGACCCTGAGTGTCACAGTCACATCGCGCGGTATCACACCGCAGCACGTGCTCGTTGGAATGGAGAATGGTCAGATCTTCAAACTCAACCGCGCGCTGATTGACCCACGCCAACCCGAGAAGCCACCAACGCCACAGGAGCAAGAGTGAGTCGAATTTGGAGACTGGGCTTGACCATGCATGCGACTGACTGAGTTCTGTGATGATAGGGAGGGTCTCCAGCAGTACACTCCGTTGATCCCGCTGCACAACAACCTCTACTCTATGGTGACATACAACCAGACGGTTGCAAACCTCAAGTCGATCGCGACGACTGCTGCGGAGCTCGAGTCCACGACGCTCGTGTTTGCGCACGGTCTGGACTACTTCTATGTGCGTTTGGCCCCGGCCAAGGCGTTCGACGTGCTGCCGCAGGACTTCAACTACGAACTCCTTGTGCTGCTGTGCCTCGGCTTCCTCAGTGCGACGTACGTGTTGAAGACGTTGACGCTGCGCAAGTCGCTCAACGAGGCCTGGAAATAGACAAAGTGGTCGGCGGATACGCTTGCGAGTACTCTGAGCGGCGACTGTAGTTCATGGATAAATCCATCGAAGCCTGATGGGACGCTATCAACAGATTCTTTACGGATTTCGATATCGTTGTTGTGCCATTCTCTATAACTTAGTATCGCTGCCCTCCTCTTTATCCGTTCTCTCCAGTATTGTTGGTGGGTTCGTCCTGGCGGAATCGAACAACGTAGACGAGCGCAAACTCGTTGTACGCGCTCTCCACTCCAATCTCTATGACCTCGACATGCTCGCTGTCTGCTTCTCCTTTCTCGGCCTCATCGCTCGTACTCTGTCGCGGGCGATGTATTGCAAAGCAGTGAGTTTTCGGTTGGCTGCTCTCGCTCGCTGGTAGCTCTGTCTCGATCACTGTCATCTTCTTGGCATTTGTGCGGCTCGGTGCTGTGCGGATCTGCAGTCGGCGAATATACCGGCACGTGACTTCCACTTCGCGCACAGCCACGGGCTCACGCAGTGTCAATCGCAGCGTTTGTGGAAACATACCCGAGGTCATCCAGAACGAGGTGTGGTCGGCCGAGAGCACACTGGCTGGTGCGTACTGGTCGTCATAGGACGAGGCCATAACGTCGAGTACGAGGGAGGCCATGGTGACACTGCGCTGCAGCCCAAGGTCTTGGAACGGTGTGGACGTGACGTGCACCTCCTGGTCCTCCGCAAGCGCTGTCAGCGTCATTCGTGGCCGTGCACTGGCCGGCCGAAAGCTCTTGCGGCGTTCGGCTCGCGCACTGAGCGGCAGTCCACTCTCCTGGGTCGGCTCCGCCTGGATACTCAGCAGCTCGAGCTCACGGAGCTGCTCCTCGAGCACGAGCCGGCGGTCCGTGTCACGCGTCGACGAGATGAGGCGGCGAATCTCCTGGATCTGCACGTAAAGGTTTGTCAGTACGTTGGGGATCAGGTTCGCACGACGTGGGGTGCGCCGGGTTACGCACCTGGGCCTCATAGTCCACATCAACCTCGTTGATGGGCAGCGGCATGGCTGCGCGGCAAGCGAGACCGAGGGACGAGCGAGCCGATCCAACAGGGAGCCACTTGAACGCGAAGCGTCACGCGCCGGTCCTTAGCGCTGTATTGAGACCTTTCACAGTACGCCGCCGCTTCAACCCGTCCGTCCATTATTCAAGAGTCCCCGGGAATGATTGGCTTGGCTCTCCACCAGCTTCTAGACTTTTTTCGCAACTGACCAATCAGACACGCCCGCCATTAAAGTATAACTTCAACGTGTCCCTCGACCTATCCACCTGTGTCGGTTTAGCCACCAGCACACCGCCCTCGGTTCCATCGATCGCCCCAGATCATTCGACAATCCGCCTTCCAGAGAGACTCCGAATTCTCATTCCTTTCGACCACGCCCATGCTGTTCCGTACGCGTTTCCAGACGGCCCTCGCGACCCGCGTGCTGCGTCGCGGCATCGCCGCCTCACCCGTACGTCCGGGCGGCCACATGACGCTCTCGAGCGTGCTCCCGACGGGTGGCGCCGTGCCCACGGTGGACCATAACATGTCGGTCGAGCGCGCCGCTCAGCTCATGGCCGAGCGCCACATTGACGCGGTGCCCGTCACCAAGGATGACCGCGTACGAACAGTGACTCTTGGCCTGTCGTCGGCTGGCCCACACATGCTTGCTCGTCTTCTCATAGGTGATCGGTCTGTTCACGGAGCGAGACTACTTTGACAAGGTCCTGAACGTGCGTCATCAGGCGACGCGCTCGTCGATGGTCTGCGAGGTCGGCCTCATGGGCCCGGATCTCGTGGTCGCACGCCCCACCGACACGGTGCAGGACTGCCTCACCGTCATGACGAGACAGGTGCGTCGACTTTCAACGCCATGGATGGAATCGAAGCGAGGCTGATATGAAGTCCCTGTAGAATCTGATGGCGCTGCCCGTGGTGGAAGAAGATGGCCATGCGATCGGTACCGTGACTGTGCTCGATCTCACGCGTCAGTACATGGAAGACGAAAAGGACCGTTCGATCTCGGTCCATTTCTCGGAGCCCACATTCTTCCCCGAGAACCTCGTGCTCCCGGATGGCGGCGTCCACGACGAGGAGCTGGATGATATTGCCATGTTTGCGAAGCTCACGGAAGACCCCACGAACGCGCTGCTGGAACACACGGACCACGAGTTGGAAGAGTTAGCTGCCGAACGCTTCTGCGAGGGCTCGGTGTTTCCGGAATTCACTGCGACCGAGGAGCTGCTGCTGGCACGCGCTCACAGCGAGCCGAAGCCGATGGTCATCGGTGGTCCAGACGCTGAACGCGAGGAGCGGTTCAGCGCCGCGTACGCCGAAGTGCTGAACCGCATGGAGGCGTTCTCCGAGCCGTCAGACTTTCCAGAGGCAGAGCCTGTGGACGAAGTGGTTCAGGCTCGTGTGTGAGCGGAGAAACACGGATGAAGAGCTAACCTACTCTGTTTGAAGCGTGATGGTGGAACTTGACGGCTGCAGTTGCGTGGAGGCCAAGCTGCTATGAGTTGATGTGGAGCTCCCGAAAAAGAATACATGGATTGAGACTGTTTTCGGCGGAATCTAACCGCACTAGAGATCTTCTGGTTGTAATCTTTACAGTGTATTCGGCTCGGTCGTCAACGGGAAGAAATAAACCAGTCGACTCTACAGTTGTTCTCCGATGTAATTCTACAATTTGACGGAATTGTTGCAAAACGAGAATTTGGGACCCACTGACATCTATTTTTTATTAATTTTAGATAACGATTTGCAGTGTAGCTCACACTGAGCTAGACGGTACGCACATAAACTACAAAACGGGTGACTCTACAGTTCACGAGCGCTGTGGACTTGAGACACAGACAATCGCAAACCGGGTCTCTTGATTGAAA
>JAADVY010000171.1:0-25433 GCA_023336035.1 Pythium plurisporium
AGCAAAGGACTGTGCAGCAGACCAAACGCACCTCTAGATCTGCGCCAAGAATGTCGCCGAAGACGTCGCGTAGTCGCTCTTCACAAGTACTCACTCCTGGAATAACAGAGCGCGGTACCTTTGTATCGGGAAACGACAACTCGATGGAGAGTGTGGGCCAGATCATGGAGATACTGCTGCAAAAGGAGCTCAGACGCTTCACTACTCGTGTCTGGGCAGATGAATGTGCCTCCAACTCGCGCTGCCGTACAGGAAGCAACCAGAAGAGGCTTTGCACACGAACTTCAGTGCCTTTGGTCGTCTTGATGATTTTCGAGCGTGCATTAAACACGATCTGTGCGTTCTGGCGGATACAACGATCAGCAACCAGCCACCGTCAAAACAAAAATTCGCTAAACTTCCTCCTACCTGGACGACTTTCCGGAAAGATGTCCAATGGCCTTCAACACGACTCTCGAGCACGACTTGCTTTGCGAGCGTGCCCAGAGCCACTAGGTACTGACCACGACGACCGTATTTTCTCGACGACGGATCACCTTTCGAAGACGCTGTAATACCATCAACACGTGAGATTTGCCTTGCGCGTCAGACCACCTCGAATGATGGTACTTACCTCTGCTCTCGAAGAGATGTTCAAACATCTCGTCTGGATGGATTCCATCCCCTGTGTACCACGCGATAAGCACACAGACCCCCACCAGAGACCATTGCACAACGACACGTTGGGACTGTACCATCATCTGCGACCGTGAACGACGCGCGTGCTACGTCCGCAACCACGCTCACGTGACGCGCATTCGCGTCAATTGCATTGTACACCGCTTTGGATCATACGAGAAGGTGTCAGCACCGCCTGGCACTGGATTTATGGAGAGTGACCGCACCTTCCTGGACCGCGACGACTAAGTCCGGCAGCACGTACGACGCCGCGACTAAAGCGCTCGTTTCTTTGCTCATCGCTTCCACGCGTCGCGCTGTCGCCATACTTTCCCCACTTGTCTCGGACACGGCGAATTGGAAAGTGAGTCGAATCCCCCACCCAAAAGAACGCCGCACAAACAAGAATATGCCAGAGTGATGGTCCTAATGTTGCACTTTCCTGTATCTACAGTGCACGACCCAATAATATTCCCTACCCCGCTCACCTTATTTGACCTGGATGAAGCCCCGTACATCGGCGACAAACTTGAACAAGTGGCTCTTGAACTTGAGACGGTACTTCCGCGTCGCCGCCGCGCCCATCGCGAGGTCCTCGGGCTTGAGGAACGACGTCAGCGCCTGGAAAGCACGCAGCAGCCGCTCCTGCACGAGCGGCTCCGTCTGCTCCACACGGAGCTCCTCGGCGATCGCAAAGTACCGCTCGCGCTCGATCAAAATCAGCGGGTACAATGCACTCGCACATGCGTCCAGGATCACGGGGTTGAAGTCCTCGAACAGCGCCATGCGCAAGATCACGCGGATAAAGTGCACAAACAGCTCCGGATTCGCGTCCAAGTGGTTCTGCAGGCCGAGCTCGCCGCGTTGCCGTGCCTTCATGTGATACCCAGCGAGCTCGCCAACGGCCTGGAAACTGTAACGAGCCACGTCCACTTGCACATGACGAATGCCAAAGAGCAGCGAGTGCAATAGCATGCCCAGGAGCCGTGCATCAAGGCCCGCGAGTTTCTCGGCGTACACGTCGATCATGTAGGTCACCAGAGTGAAGTACTGCTTGCTCAGTCCCGGATACTGAAGCAACGATTCGGTCATGAGCGGAATCACCTGGCTCAGCCCGGCAAAGACGACATCCGCGACGAACACTGTGGCCTGCTCGACATCCTTGGACTCGGCGGTGGCATCGGAGAAGTCGATAAACTCCTTGGATATCAAGTGCGAGAGTAGCTGAAGCAGTGCCAGCAAGTCCGTGTAGCTGTCCTCTTCCGTGTCCGCAAACGCGTCCTTCTTGCCGAGGTTGTGGCGGCTGTACGCGCGGATCAATTCGTGACATGATGTGTACACCTGGAGCGCGTCCTTCGGTGTCAGGTAGGAGATTTGGGCCTCGACGAGCAAGCAGAAGAAGCGAAGGAGCAGATAGACCATCTGGGCGTCTCCGTGGAACATGTCGAAAACTTTGACCATGACAGGAAGCACGGGGAGCGAGAATGCAGAGATAATCGCGTGGCTTTTCCTACATAATTTCCACAACAGGTAAGTCAGTTTGAGCAGTGGGGAATACAGGGCTGCATCTGGTCGGAAAAGACGTACGCCTCCGCCGATCGAGCAATACCCGAGTATAGCTCGACGATGAGCTTGAGCTCCTCCTGGATGTGAACATCATTCACGATTTGTGACGAGTTGAACTGCGGCGAGGCGATGAGTTGTTGAAGCCGGTTGGATACAGGAGAAGCGATCGCGTCAAAATGTGCTCGAACAAGGGCCTCGTCGTCACTAGTCATCCCTGCGCGACAAAGGGCTTCAGCCAGTTGACCACGCAACGAACTCGGAATGCGAGCGACTGCAGTGAGGAGCGGGTCGCCAGCACCAGTCCGTGCAGCGAGAATAGTTCCTGCGACTCCGTTCGCGTGGACAATAGACTGCCAGAACTGGGACTGTAAAACACTGCTCATAGCCTTGCTCTTTGAAAGCTCCAACAAGAAGTCCATCAGGTTCTCCATCACGACCGGCTGAGTAGGCCAATGGATCAAGTACGTTGTGCACTGCTGCAGGAGGAAGTGAATCAGTTCAGCCGCACGACCCCCATTGTTCATTCCAAACACTTGAAGCAGCAACGGCGCGATACCAGTCTCCCCCTCGATGGCCACATCCGGAGCAAGATACGTCACACATAATCGTGTTGTTGTCGCGAGGATCTGCTCGGACACGAACGGACTGATCGCAGCATTTTCGGAATTCTTCGCGACGCGAGTTGCTTCAAATTCGAGGAATTGACTCATCACGAGCAGCAGCAGGTTGATGATATCGGTTCCTGGCGCCTCACCTCCAGTGCTCTTAGAGAAAAAAACTCGGTGGATACGTGTCGGAATCCGTGGGCGTTCACTCTTGAAGTCATCAGCAAGGAAGAGACCGATGAACTCGATCAGGAAGTGCGTCTTCTCGTATAGTTGGCCCAGAACAGGCGTGATCTCCTCCCTTCCTTGCATCACGCCAATGCATTGCTGCGTGTCCACAAGCATTCCTTGCAGAAGTTTCAAGAGCACACTCGAGGACGAACTTGCGTTCATTCTCGCAAGCGCAGCAGCAAGCTCGAACTGTTCTCGCGCACCAGCAGCCGAGTTGTCTTCGATGTCTTCATCTTCATCTTGGTCAGCTAAGGCGTTCACGGCGCACATCTCAAGCTGGACCTGTAAATACAGGTCAACAACCGGGGCTGAGTACTGACTCAGCGCGTCCGAGATCATTTGAGCCTCTGCACCGAGCGGCTCGGAGGCAGGAGCAAAGGTGTCAAGGTAAGAATCGTTGATGAGCGAAACCCACGCATCCAGTAGCACATCAACACCTTCCAGCTGCCACAAGTCTTCCACTGCCTCGTTGTTCTGAAGTTGAAGGTGCGCGCGAATCTTCTCAAGCGCGGACACAAGAAGTGTGCACGAAAGTGACGACAACTCGTTTAAGAACGACGGGAACAGCTCAGGCGACGCGCCTTGGACAAACGCTTGCAGGCCGAGATTGTTCACGATTCGGAACAGCAGCTGACACATATCAATCATTTCGCGCGTCGCGATCTCGTAAGCAGCGTAGTCGTTCTTCGCGACCATGTTGAGGAATGGGTCGTGGATAATCGCACTGGTGCCGCGGAATATCTCGCTGAGGAACTGGACCTTTTCGTTACGGTTGTGGAACAGCGGGCCTCGCAGCGACGCCAACTGGATCAAGAACTGGCGTGCCAGGTGGAGCAAGGTCTCGTTCTTGTTCTTGAGATTCCGGAAAAACGCGTAGGTGTTAAACGCCGAGTGGATCAGCTCAGGGCGCACGAGCACGTCGCGCCAGGATTCGTCGGGCGAGATTGTCGTGCGGCTCTCCTCCGTGCCGGCATCGTTGGCGCTGAGACTCCACGCGAGATTTCCGAGCGAGTCGGCAAAGTCCCAGTTGAGAATCTCGACGACAAGTGCAAATGCCGTCTCCAAAAGTGCGAGTTGCTCTTTGGGCACGTCGATCAGGTTGCCGTCTTGCGTGGAACACATCGTCGTGGTCTGGATGAGATCCTGCTGCAGCTGAATTGCGTACGCGAGCAGCTCCTTGAGCCCGCTGCGACGCAGCGTCTTTCTTGCCTCGGTGTGGAACTCCACCGGCTGGAACATGGCGCTCGAGCGCGACGCCGACGAGAACTCGGTCACGAACGCGAGGATCCACTTGGCGGCCACCAGGCGGCGCACGATCGCGGTATTGGACGCCGCGCCGGGGATCTCGTCGTGTGGATGCACGGCCGACATCATCGAGCCCATTTGCTGGATGATCGCGTGGCGCTCGCCCGGCGCGCGCTCGAGCCAGCCGCGCTTCATGAGCAGAACGACCGTTTGCAGCAACGCGCCCGAGACAAACGGCGGCAGTTGCGCGTAGTGCTGCCACAGGAATTGCATGAGCAGGTCCATCGGTTGCGAGCGCTCCTGTGGAGAGAGCAGCGGCCAGCGCTTGAGCGTCACCTCGCGCACGGTCGCGACGCAGTGGAAGAGCACAACCGCCGGCGTGCCGACGCGCACAAGCGCCGTGGCCTCGGCGAGCGCGTCGGGGCTGCGCTTGAAGTGCTCCAGCACGGCCTCGGCCTTTGCTCGCTTGCGCTGGGCTTGGTCGTCTGTGGGCGGCGCGTGGAGCGCGAGACACGCGGCCTCGAGCGTCGCGAGCGCGCTCATCTCTCGTCGCGTGGGCTTCTTTCGGAGACCTCCCGCGCCAAAATGTGACTGGTGTCGTCGAGGGTGGCTCCCCAATTTGAACTCGAGGCATCTTCTATTGGTTTAAATTATGCATCTATTGAGATTTCCAACCAATCCAATCGAGGAATTGTGCTGGCCCCGTTTCTCTTGGAGGAATCGACCTTACAACACCAAGCGTGAACACCAACGGAAACGTCGGGCACCAAGTGGACGTGCCCCGATTCTGTTTGCGCTCGCTGGCGTCGCGTCCACGCCGTTTGCGTGGAGAGAAGTGGCTGCGTGGTGTGCGCGTGCGCTCGAGCTTTCGATCGTGACGATCGCGAGCGCCGGAGGTGGCGTACAAGCCGAGGAAACCAACCGCATCATCATCATCCGACCCATGCCGGCGACCCAAGCCATGCCTATGCCGACGTTCGTGGCGCGCTGCCTCGAAGAGATCGGTCTCGAGGGTCGCTGCGGACTGCCCGTGCGCGACATGTTCGCGCTGGTGGACGATGCCGACGACCTCGTGTACCGCAAGTTCGCGTGGAAAGTGCTGCGCGCGATGGGCGGCCAAGTCGCGTTCCACTACATGCTGCGACGCACATCCAAGACAAATGAGAACACAGTGACGTTCGTAACCGACCAACAGACGGCTGCATCGCATCGCAATGGTAGTAGTGCGGCACAGCGCGAGAAGCGACGACGGAAATGGTCCACAACGCTGATGCCTGTGGATGAGGGCAATGCCGACCACGCCGCGAATACGTGTCGGCGAGAGACTGGTGCGAATGGCGAGTATTCCGATGGGCAGAGTGGTCGGCAGCGCAAGCGGCGGCGGCGGCGGCGCGTGGATGCGAATGATCACGAAATCGCTGATGCAGGCGATGAAGACATGAGCGCGATCGATGACGAGGACGGAGAGGAAGAACGCGATGACGACCACAATGAACGAGAAGAGACCGCCGTGCATGAAAAAAAGCAGCAGAAGGTGGATGAGCGGAGTAGTCGAAGTCCACGGAGTCGAAGTCCGCAGAGTCGAAGTCCACACAGTCGAAGTCAAAGCCACAGTCGAAGTCGAAGTAGGGGTAGTTCAAGTGCTCGAAGTCGACGGAGCGAAGATGGCGATGCTACATTAGACGTTAAATCTACGAGAAAGACTGTTGCGACGGTGAAGGACGAAAGAAGCGCGTGGATTGCGACAAGTCCTCGTGGGTACGATCTGGGCGAAGAACTGGACGTGACCGGACTGTCGTACGAAGATGCCATTAGCGAGACACCAGACGGCGTGCTTGGTATCGTCGCATGCGAAGAATTGCGGCTAAAATATCTCGGAGTCGTGGACCCGAGCGGCATCGACACATCCTCGCCTCAATTTGACTTGCTCGAGATGATTGGACGTGCCAGAGAACAAGGTTTGAATGCTGCGATCGTCGCTGAAACAGGACTGTTCGGTGACGCGCGGAAGTTGCACTACCTCCTTGATTTATTGATCGCGTGCAACTTTGTGGTGAAAAATATCGTGTCCGCCGATCAGAAGCGCTTCAACATACTTCATCTCACGCGATTCCTCACACGTTTCCACCCGTCCATGATTTCGTCAACTGCAACGCTGGAGAAAGACTCTTTCCCCAAAGAGCAGTTACCAT
The DNA here is from genome assembly GCA_023336035.1 of Pythium plurisporium. Lineage (NCBI taxonomy): Eukaryota > Oomycota > Peronosporomycetes > Pythiales > Pythiaceae > Pythium > Pythium plurisporium. Next base: position 6,497 of record JAADVY010000171.1, read on the forward strand.
ATATGATAGCAAGAATCCTTCGATCACGCGGCGAGCGGACCTGTGTGTTTGCTGATATCGGTCGAGAGCTCGGTTTCGGGAAGCGCCACCAAGAGAAATTGCGGAAATACTTTTTTCACCAGATGCACGTTGATGCAGCCTTTCCACTCGAACTCTTCATGGCAAGATGCAACACAGGTACAGATACGAAAGGGCGAAAATTGTGGTGTGTTCGGTTGCGGTCAATGGGGAGGCCAGCACACGGAGATAGTCGAGGAGCGAGTGATAGCAGTTCATCTATTGCTCCTGGTCCAGTGATTGAACGTGGGATCATGGAGCAGATGCTCGCAAACATCCATGATCGGCGAGATGAAGGGGCAACTATTCCTGAGCTCCGCGATGTCCTAGGCGTTCCGACATTCAAATTACCATACAAGCTGGCGCAAGGTCTGATCAGCAATTACAGTCTCGGAGTTGAACAGGTCGTATTGGGCAAGAGCACGATGTATCGCATGTTCGCACCGGGTGTAGCAAAAACGGAGAAGGAGATACCAGTGTTGGAGGCCAGTATTGAGCAAGCAATTGCAGAAAGCGAGGACACAGCTGCAAGAGACGAGTTGGATGGAAAGGTTGTGACTAACGAAGGAGAAACACAGTATCAGCCATCGACCCTCAAGGAGGCAACGCGTGGACTTGTCATTGCGTCGACTGCTGATCGAAGAAGACAGTACATCCTAGAGCGCGTCAGCAAGGAGAAGATCATTTCGATTCATCAACTCCGCACTGGGCTTATCGAGGTCGAGCGACCGAAGGGCAAACCAATATCTGACGTTGGACTCATTGACATTCGGTCTGTTCGGCGGATTGTGGATGATCTTGTTGCAGCCAAGGCTGTTGTAACGGTGGACATCACATTGCCTCCCAAGCGAGTTCTGCAAAAAGGTCCGAAGACGGTTAGATGCGTTGCTCTCCCTGATGCTCAACGCGATCGTGAAGCCTTGCGGGCATTCATTGATGGATATCTTGAGGAGCAGCAACGCAAGTTTTTGGAAAGTCTCGACCATGAAAACGACGCGTTCATCGTCGTCTCCAATCGACTGAGCAAGAAGATGACCAAGGGAGGCGATTCAACGGCATTTTTGAACGAGAACAAAAACAAAGAGATCGTGAAGTATACGGCTGCTTCTTACAAGCTTGCCCGTGTTCATTTGGTCACGTTGCACAAGCAAGGGCGACGACTGGGGATGTTCTTCGGGATAATGTATCGATGCAAGGCACTTCATCTGCTAATGTGGGATCGAGCGCCGTGTCTTCGATCTAACCTCCGAAGCTCTATCGACGAGGAGCAAATGCCACCGGGGACGTGTCATAGCTTGATGTCTACCGCAGATGACCGAGAGCATGTTTTTGCTCTGAAGCAGATCCTCGACCTCCTTACCGTTCGCGATTACATTCAAATTGTTGGCGTCAACGAGGTTTTGACTGAAGCAGAAGAGAACAAAGTACGAATGGCAATTGCACGAGGAGATTCGTGGAATGCGCTTAGTGGTGAAGTCATTGAGAAGATTCGTGGCTGTGAAGCCGATCGATTCTCGCGCGTGCTTCGAGTATTGATTGAATTAGGTCTCGTTCAAGTTGTGAACGATTCATCTCACGACTTGATTAGCGCTATGCGCAGGTCGACTGAAGACTTTGATCAAGTGATTTCGCAGGTGGCATTTGCAACATTGTCTGGCGGTCTGTTTGTGCTCCAGGATAAGGTTCATATCACATTGAAGCGCGGAAACAAGTTACTCAAGCAACTACCTCACAAGAACTCGTATGTGTATGCTGCTGGTTATTCTGGATCAAATCGAAGTGATTTGGGCAATGGGCGCGTCCCACTGGACTTCGACCTGTCCAGCGTTGATGACGCCAAGGCTTACTGGAAAGCGCTGAAATTTCTATGCCTTGAGGGTGCTCGATTGGGAAGCGAGGCTCAAGATGCTGGTGGAGGCGACATGAATGTGGATGCAGAGTTGGTGCGGCCAGCTCCTCTCCGCGATCACAACCTGTACGCTCTGAAGGTATGGGTCCCCCGCGCGACCACCAACTATCGCGCAATCACTGAGCGTGCGAAGGCGGCAGCTGATGCGGTAGGACATGAACAGCGAGGCTCCCTTAAGCGAAAGCGTTTTCATGCTGCGAAGACATCGAGAGTGTCAGGTCGCGCGGAGAAGGTTCAACGTAGAGAGCTCGCGGAGGCTGCCACATCTGCTTACCGCAACTTCGATGGAGATGAAACTGGATCCGAGCGAGGAAATGGTTGGCGGCAGATGGACGGTTGGGGTGGTGCCAAGTCACGTATTCGAGCAGCGAAATGGTCGAGTGAAGACGACGCACTGCTGATGGATCACTTCATTGAGAAGCTATCACATCAATGGTTCATCGACGTGCCGTTATCTCTTCAAAGGCGAGATGAGCGTGTCGCATTTCGAACCACCAGTCTGTCGCGCACGAAGATATCATGGAAAGGTCTGGCTAGTAAGATCGGTCGTAGGCGAGAAGATTGCATGCAGCGTGTTCGAGAGCTCCTATCTATTCCTGCTATCCAGGCTCGCGTCGAGAAAACAAAAGAAGCCATTACTCGTGCAAAGAATCCAGGTGGCGAGTTCCATGAAGAGCAAGCCGTTTTGAAGCAGCCCAAACTGACTGCGCTACTCTGTCGTGCGTTGCAAATCATCTTTCATGAGAAATCAAGCTACTATTCTGTGCTGGGCGACATGCTGATTAGTAGTCACTGGAAGGAAGCTGAAGTCAAGCTGGTCTGGCGATACCTATGGCTCGGTAGCGTCATCACTCGCACGAAGGTGAATGATGGCAACGGCCAAAAGCAACGAGGCTTCTGTATTCACTCCCACATTTCCGAGATGAAGAGTCTGCAAATTCCTAATTACACGGTGAACTTCTTCTGTGATGCGGCGGAGTACGCGTCCTTCCTCCAGCAGAACGTCGAGGAAGCCGAACTCGCGGGGGATGATGAAACGAACCAAGATTCCATATTCGAGCAAGAAATTGAGGCGAACGCACCAAGCGGGCAGGTTGCTGTAGATCTGACAGCTATGGTCATGACCACTGCGTCCTACATCCCCGAGTATTCACCATACTCTCTTGATACTCACGGATGTGATCCAGTTTTGTCTAAGAAGCCGTACGCTCCTTCACTTCAAGAATCTAAGCGATCGCTCGCCATTAAAGGATTTGCAGGTCATCTCTCCAAACGCTTCAACGGGGCATCACCTGACGACTTTCTCAAGGATTTCTGGGCTGTTAAGGCTCAGTATGGTGCTGCACGCGAAACCCGAGTCAACCAGATTGATGATGACATTTCCAATGGATCGTTGCAGGCATTCTCTGCTTGTTCAGAAATGAAACGACGCATGTCAAGCAAACGGCACGAGGAGCTGGTGCTGAAGTTGTCAAAGTGGCTGATCAAGACACTCGATGCGGTCGGTCGGAATGGCGCTACAACTTCGGAACTCAAAGCACGGTTTAAGGTCGACAACGGTGGACGAGAATGCGAATCGATCGTATTGGACAAGGCAATTGCGATGATGCTGAGCAAGGGGCGGTGCTTTGAAGTCAACGGATCCGACGCTATCCGAGTCGTCAGTGCATCGCATGCATCCATGTGGACCCTCAATCCCTACCGGATTGGAGAGGATTCAACGAAAGAGAAGGTGCACTTCGTGTTCGACCAAGATCGTAGTATCGTGTCGAAGCCATGGCTGCATCTTGATGGCAGTGTCAATTCGACAGTTGCATTGATGTTCAAGAGGCGTGTTGTTAACATTGTGATGTGTTCTCCTGGTATTCCGGACCACTCAATTCACAAAAAGATGCATCGCGCCTTAACTCTACAAGACACGCGCAGTCTTTTAGATGAACTTCTCGACGAAGAGCTTCTGTATGCTCGAACACGTCGCGCAAACCCTCGCAGCCGAAGCCCCGAGAGTATTTTTGATGTGGCCAAGCACGATCCGACGGAATCGCCCATTTTCTCGTGGAGCTCTGGTCGGTTGCGAAGCGTGGATAACGATCGAGATCAGCTTTACTTCTTCCCGTCGGTGAACTGTGTGGAGCTGCTTGGAGCGGCCGCCTCAGATGTTGACGTTGAACGGAACGAGTGAAGAGAATGATTTTACGACGGTTCCACTTAGCCGAGGGAACTTCGGACAGATGATGGCGTTACAAACTGCACTCAAGACGACACAAAAGCAACGTTCACGATGAAAACACTGAAGTCGCGTTGGCAGACGCTGACTGTCTTGCTAACGTCGCGAGCGTTTGCTTTTTGTGCTGGATAAGGTTCTGAATCACACTGAGCACGTTTTGCTGCTTTGGATCGAGACTGTGCGACGGTGCTTGTGGAGGATTTGGAACTGAATTCTGAGCTGGAACAGGTGAATGCGAAGGCAGATTATACGATGGGTGCTGCTGTTGTGACTGTTGAGCCGAACTTCGCGGAAAGGTTGGATGTGACGCTTGCGTCGGAAATGCCTGTGTTTGGTGAAGCTGAATATGATTCGGGACGTGTGACGCTGACGGTTGTATGACAGGTGTTTGCGGTCTCGAATGAACTCCTGCTAAGCACCAAGACAATCAGACTTCATGCGTGTCTGAAAAATCGCTTATGAATCAGCCGTGCTCACCTCTTGATGGCGGCCGTGTGGAGACAGTATCCGACGACCGCCGCGTGGACGGGGTTGGTTGCGATGCCTGAGCACCAGCATGTTTCTTCGATTCGTTCCGTCGCGACTGAGAAGTCCCTGGTCTCCCTGTTTGCGACGGTTGGGCTTTCTGGTCCTCGACGGGTGATATATCGTCTGGTGGGGACTTGTTTGTGATGCCATTCGCTGCGGCTAAGCGATCATATAGACTCACGTACGCCCCACCATTCGCCGTGGGCGATGCTAATCGGATTGTCGATCCAACCTGCATAGGGGCACAGTTCGCCGACGGTGGTGCCAAAGTCGTAGATGAGCGTGTGGGTGTTCTGTTTCCCGCAGGGAATGGAGCACTGAGGTCTTGCGTGATGGTCGTGGCCTTGGGTGACTGCAGAAAAATCGTATTGCCCTCGTACTTCGGTGGTACCGACGGGTCGCCTAAGAGAATCGGTGCAGGTCGCGTTGCCAGTGTTTTCCGTGTTTGTTGGTGACGGACGACAAACTGCTTTTTCTCGTCGTATAGCCGGGCTAACTCAAGCAACCGTGAGCTTTGTGAATGGCAGGTGATCAAGAAGGACAAAGTATGCGTACAGTAGGAAAGCGACTTCGTCGCTGCACTGGACCAAGGTGAATGCTCATCCGGCTGCTTGCATTTTGTGGATGCGCGAATCTTCTTGTCGTCCAATATCAGAACGCTTGGCATCATGTCCAGCACAAGCACACGGCAATCAGTAGTCGCCCGATGAGCGATCGGGTTGCCCCGGATCGTGAGATGCGTCAAATGTTGATTCATCGAAAGAGCTCGCAGTGCCTCTGGGCTACAAGACAATCCAGCACGAGGTGAGTATTGAGAGCAACATCCGTTGCTGTGATTCCATACTTACTACTCAATAAGGTTATCCGATAGATCCAAGTGCTCGAGTCGTGCAAGCGTCTCTAGTCCTCTAGTATTCACGAGTCGATTCCCGCTCAAGTTTACACGCTGAAGCATTGGGCAGAACTCGAGGATGCTCACGTCCGCGAGCCTGTTAAAGCCGAGATGCAGCTCCTGAAGAAACTGCAGGCGCTCGAGCCCGTTCGCGTGGGACAGTAGATTGAACGAAACGTCCAACGCGACAAGCTCCTTTGGAATCGTCACGGGGATTTGCTCCAGCTCGTTGTTGGACATGTCAATGGCGACGGCGGTGTCGAACACGCGAAGCGAGCGTTCGACTTGCGACGTGGTGAGTCCTCGACCCTGCAAAACGGTCACGCATGCAGCGGTTAGCTCGTTGAACGTCTCCTACCATCAGATGCAGCTCATGTGCGTACCGATAAGTCGCAGAATTCGGCCGAGGTGCCTTCCTGGCCGATGCTCTGACGCCGCAGCATGGTGCCTCGTCACGTTCGGGATCCAAATGCCGACACCGCTGACGTGACGCACGACAAGACTTCGACGCGACCGCACCAGTTCACGCGGGTGGCCTTCCCTTCGGCACGTTCGGAGACTCCCGCAGCCACGACTCAGATAGCGATGCGTCAATTTTAGCAACACACGGAGCGCTCGCAAGAATAGTTGCCCTCATGTGAAACCCCATGCAAATCTGCGACGTGTGTCGCTCTTCAACGTCATTACCAACTGTCGAAAAAGCCCGTATTCTCGACGATGCCCAGGTCGCACGAAGGTCGCTCGAACGCCAGTGCATCACCTCATTCTTCCTCAGCTCCCACAAGGAGAAGAAGGAATATGTCGTTCTTCCAGCGGCTCTCGGGGGGCGTCTCGTCGCGTCCGAGCGCGTATGTGAACCAGGAAACGCAGCAAAGCGAGCTCGAGCGTCTGTACGTCTGGCGAGCGCGCTTTCTACTTCTCCATGATTCCAATACGCCAAGCGGAACGCAATCTCATGCTTGTTTGGTATGTAGACGCGGGCGGCAGTTGGCGAGTCTCGTGCGCGCAGGTGGACGCGCCAAGAACCACGCGCAGACGACGTTTGAAGTGCCCGTGGTCGAGACCCAGCGCGGCGCGCTCGCGGTTGTCGTGTACGTCGTCGCTGCCTCCGGAGGGTGCACTTGTGGGACATGTGTGACATATTATGGACGGGGATTGTATGACTCGGTAGGACACTCCCACAAGGGTTCCCGATGCGCGCGCCGCACGTGCAGGCGTCCATGCCCGTGCAGCATCCCTGGCTCGACGCGAACGGCAACGTGCAAGCCCATCCGGATCTCAACCAGTGGACAGCCCACTCGGATATCGGCCGCATTGGTGAGAACAAGGGTGCCCTCTCGTGGATCGGATTTGCTGTTTTAAGCTGGTCGACTTGGTCTCGTAGTGTCGGAGATCGTGACCGAGCTGCGAAATCAAGCAGCAACGCTACAGGCCGCGGTCCAGCAGCAGCCTGGAGCGGCAGCGCAATCGCAGCACTACCCTCCGGCGTACCCGCAGTACCCATCCTCCACACCGCCACCGCCGTCGCCGTCGCAGCCGCCGCAACCCCCAAAGAAGGATCCACCGCAGCTGCAGCGCTCGCAAATGCCGGTGATCCCAGCCATTTTCCCCGAGCTCGAAGAGCTCTCGTACGTGCTTGCGCACTCCACGCGTTGGCAACATCATAAGTTGACGTGTACCGTTGTTTGCTACAGCATCTCACAGCTCGAGAATCTGCTGCACGACCGCCAGGCGCTCAAGGCGTTTGTGAACAAGATTGACAGCGTGCAAGAGTTTCTACGCTTGCGAGCTGAGGTCATGAATGGCAACATCGCGATCGCCGACAAGACACTCGGGTACGAAACGCGGCTGCGTGAACTACAGGAGAAAGTGCATGGTCTCCGCGAGAATTTGCAAACCTCGCAGACGACACTGGCCGAGAAACAGGCTCGCCAGCAGCGCATCGTCGCAGTACGTATCCATCGTGTTTGTGTCGCATGGGACCGCTCCGCTCACGGATTAATTGTTCTATCTCATCAGCGTCATCGTCCGGACGCGTTGCTCGAACAGCTCTCGGCCGCCACGCGCGAGCTCGACATGTCGTCGGACGACACCGCGAGCCGCTTCACGCACGGCGAGATCGACTACGCGACGTTTATCAGCGAGTTCCTCGCGCCGCGCACGCTCTACCACCAGCGCACGCTCAAACTCACGCGCGTGATGCAGAATTAAGTGAATCACAGTTGTATTCCTGCTTGTTCGTCGTGTTGTTGTTGGGGGCTTCAAAAACTCACTTGCGGTATTGCCAGTCTTGCCGACACAAGGGGCAATGCTTGCGTGCGGCCTGCAGCGACTCGAGCCACTTTTCAAGGCAGTGCATGTGGAACGCGTGCCTGCAGGCGCCCCACACTGAGAACAAGGCGGAGACAAACGTGAGTTGAGGAAGGACAGAGAGCGCGACGATCTACGGCAACGCACCGGGCGGACAGCCGTCACCGGGCTGCGTGCAGTCGGCACAGCACGCCTCAAAGGCGTAGCGGCAGATGCCGCAGCAATCCTCTTCGTCCACGCCCCACGACCACGTCGCGACGCCGTGCCACCGCTTCACGGTCACCTTCATCTTGGTGGGTTCTTTCCCAAATGGAATGTTGTTTCCCTTTGGAAACCCCAACCTAGAAACCGTGTCCAGATACACTAATTGAGGTTTCAACACAAAAAGCTGGATGTAATCTAGAACACCTATACTGTATTTAGTATGAATCTAGTTGCATTGCTCTAGTCGCGGTCGATCACGCCGGCGCTGTTGGCGATCGCGTACCGAAGCCGCTCGTCGAGCACTTGCTTGCTGCTGTAGGCTGGCAAATGGAGCGTGTTCGTGCACGTGCGTGCAAACGGAAGCGCCTGGTCCACGTTGTCCGTGTCGACGACACGCCGCACGACCTCAAATGGCGGCCGCAGAGCACCAAAGCCGCCCGCGGGCAGGTTCGGACAGCCCGTCGCGTACAGCAAAAACTCGCGACGCTGGGGCACCGTCATCTCGGCAAGCGATTCGACGAAGTATTGAACAGGTAATGATTCCTTCGTGTAGCCATGAGCTAGCTTCATGGTTGATGTGAGCGACTCGACGTCCCACGCGATATCAGCGTCACCACACAACAGCGACAGCAATTCATCGACAAACAACAGGTTGAGCTTCTCGACCGGCAGCACTTCGCTAATGCCTTCCCGGAATGCATCGACCTGTGCGCGGATACCTTCATGCAGCCAGAGACTAAGCAACTTCTCGACGTACAACGACAGGTTCTCCAGTGTGACATCTTTCGACGCCCCCTTCGGCACGAGCTCCTTCTGAGACAGCGGGTCGATAAAATTGAATCCGACAGCGTCAAGCCAATCAGCTATAGGCATGCCATCAATCTGGATAGAAGTGGTGTCCATTCCCAACTCAAGTTGATCCACCGCACGCTTCATGTCCTTCAAAATTTTCCCATGACTCAAGAACACCTGCTCGAGCTCATCGTCATCTACTGAATGGCCAACGACGAGCTTCATGAACTGTGTTGAAAGTGGGAGAGGGAACAGTCGACTGTCCATCAATGCTTTGCCTGCCAGACGACCCATCATGCGGAAGCGTTCAATGAGCTTCGCCGACACATTGCCTCCGACTTGAGGGAATGGGAACAACCCGTTCGGATGGCGAATGGTGTCATCCTCGCGCTCATTCTCAATACCTGGAACCCAACAACGCAAGTTTTCCTTCTTGTTCTCTTCGATAGACTGGAGCGCGTACGCCGTTGCTGAATAGAACGCTGCTGTGACTCCCGATCCATACCCTTTTTCTCCCACGAATACGATGTCCAAGATGGCTTTGCGCTTCCCATGCATTTTCATGATGGCCTCTGCGGAGTTCAGCAGATTGTCTCGATTCACCTTTACTCGCTCCTTTGGAATCGGAGAGATGGTAATCTCGTGGTTGTATATACCATCACCTGCGATTCCTGGTCCATTTGATAGACTGTCAGCCGAGGTGTTACCCGCTGATCCGCTGGCATCGTCAACATTGAGCTGATTTCGAAACCAGTGTAGCGATCGTGTACACCCGAAAGACGTGGCCTGGAAAAGCTTCTCACGAAGATTGTATGGGAAGAAGAACTTGCACTCGGATACAACTGCATCACACCAACCTGGATATATGCCACTGCACACAGAAAGAACATCTTCTAGCTGGGTTTCCAATTTCTTCGACAACCGCATGTTTGACCAGACATCACCCGGAATCTTACGGGATTTGGGCAGTGCTTCATAAAGGTAGCTGAGCAAACGGACGGCCTTCATCATCGGAGAGTCCGAGACGCTTCCGTTCATCACCTCGAGCTGGCTCATCGCTGGCCGTGAGTCCTGTTGAGGCGCGGTGGTCGTCGGTTCGGCCTCCCTTTTTACGACGTCAGACCAGTCAATGGATACGTCACATTGCACGTAGTACTTCAACTTCCACGGCGGAGTCGGGTCTGGGTTGGACGCTCTAGCCTGTAGCTCGTTCAGGCACTTGAGCATATTCTGATCGGAGGGAAACGACTTCATGTCAGCTGGATCAACGACTGTAGATGACGACGGAGCTGCAGAGTCGACTTGGCGCTTGCTCACACTGCCTCCAGTAAGTGACGCAGCGCTGTGCCCACGAGAAACGAGGAAGGCCTGCAGATGACGCTCATTTCTGGTGCTTTTGCACATGTCCGTCACTGCAGCCAAAAAGCCTTCCAGGTCGAGACAACGCCGGCGCGTCGATGGAAGCGCAAAGAGCGAAAACTGCACACAATTATCCACCAAAGCACCTTCGGGATCGTCAACACCGGACATGCCGAGCGCAGTATTAACAAACGCTGAAAATTTGTCAATGTGCCACACCTGGGTTCGCCCGCTCGGCGAGGGGCCATTTGAGTGCACAGAATCTTGAACACCGGCCACTACTTTCTGCTTTTTCTTGCCCTTCTTCGATGTTTTCGTGGATTTCGACATAGTATCCCCGTCGAACGTGGCAAATAAATCCGTCAAAGCGGAGTTAACCGACGGTTTAAGCACCGTCTTACCAGTGTGAGAATCAATTTCGGTCAACGACTGATCGCCAAACACAGAGTCTGCACTTCTCCGTGCACTAAATAATGTGTGGGGCAGTCCAAACTCCTCCTCGTATCGCCGATCAATTCCATCGAGGCTCGATGCACGCTCATAGCCGATCAAAACACTCATCTTTGGTGGTCGGATACACTTCGAATACAGTTTCTTGCCACTTGGAACCAAAATCTTCCACACACGCGCAAGATGAATAGACGCGTCTTCATTCTTCTTTTTGGCCGTTTGAGGATCAACTTCATCAGTTGATGCAGATCCGGTCGCTGAGATGCTGTCGCGAGACGAGGCGTTTAGCATACTCGCCACCCTAGATTCGCGTGATGACGATGAATGAGCCAAAAGTTGACGGATGTGGTCGATAGCAGAACCTGATCCTGTAGACGGGCGGTTGCTAAACAACTCATTATTTGCCGACGATGATTGCAGCAGCCTGTGCAACGGTGGCCCGGATGATGTTGCACTGCGGTCCCCAGACATGTTGAGAGCGGACAGTAGGCGGGACGAACCCAGTCGATTTCTACCGTTCGCCAGATTGATCACACGGGATTGCTCGACCTTGATGACCATCGAGCTCGACCCAAACGACACCTCGACCAAGACAGACGCGTTGGGACCGATCGAGTCGGAACCAGCAGGAAAGCTGTGAATCGTGCCAGCAACACGGAAGTCTTTTACCAGAGTATCATCGTCAGTGCCGGCTGTCTTTGGCGAAACCCACACTCTATCCCCAATTGTGCCCACAGCCAGTGAGCTCTCCCGTGCAGGGAATAAGCGGCTAAGGCTCATCGCTTCGATGACACCTGACGAGCTCGTGGATGATGCCGTGTTCGCACCGGGCGGATAACGAATTCGGCTCTTGCTGATGCCCTTGCGCTCTCGATCCCGAGTGATTCGTACGTCGAAAGAGTCATTTTCGCTGTTGTTTCGCAAGCTGTCAGCCCGAGTAATTTCGCCAAGCACACCGTCGACTTCCACAACGCTCCCAACTTGCGGCAAATGGTTGCGAAGTCGAATCTTCTCAGCCGGAATGTTCTTCAGCACATTACCACTTGTGAGCATGCGTACACTGTATGCTTTTCCAGCTTGAATCTTAGTCACTGTCGCGCCATTGCTATCCGCTCCTGCATCCACGATTTCGCCCGCATACCATGCACCGCGAAGCTTTCCAGCATTCGTAGAGTCGATATTGTGTACCTCGACAAGCGTACCACTCCCCGAACTCTCCGAGATGGATGATTTCCGCCGCTTCTTGTTTTGCCGTTTGCGCTTCTTTTCTTCACCATTGCTTGCAGATTCAATGGTTGAGTTGTCCGCCAACGCATCACCAAACAAACGAAAGTCCACTGTAACGTCCGAGAAGACATCGACCGCAGTAGAAAGCTTGAACTGAGTATCGTGAACTACGACCTCCACCAAATCGTCCGTGACATCATCGATTGGTTTGAGCAAATGCATGCAACGAGACTGGTCGAAGCCACAGACCCAGTACTTCTTCCACTTGCCGTCGACAGCTTTGTGGATAGCGTGACCGATGAGGCTGAGGTAAAACGACGTCAGCTTTGAATCCTGGATAGGCATGCAGCGGAATATCGTTTTCTCGAACGACTGGAAATGAGTCAAAGCAGACAGCTGAAGCATTTTCTGAAGCCTCGGCTCGTCCTTAGATTCACCAACTACGCGTGTGCACACGATCTTCAGCTGCTTTGTGAGCGGGTACAACTCGCGACCTTTTCCGGTGAAAAAAGATAACAGAGGCAGGTTCTCTTCTTGATTGACCACCGATTGTAGTCGAGCTATCAAACTCGTAAATGCGGAGGGCGACGCTGCGAAACGATCGATAAGAAGCTTGACTCTCTTCTGCGCAGGATTGGACCGCCCAGCTGGTAGAACGAACGATAGTATCGCGTCAAGGAGATTGGACTGCTTGAACTCATGCGACGTGATGGAGTTCTCCTCTTCGAACAGCTCAACGAGATCGACCAGAACCATATCTCGTTCTTCCGCTGGTGACGTGTCGGTCAGTTCTTTCAGACGCCTAGTCATGTTTTGTAGGCGATGGAGGTGCATCATTCCGCTTTCGACCATATTGGATCGCAAGAACTCTAGTAGATGGATCCCGCGACCAAATATTCCGGCTCCATCGATTGAAGCCTGTGCACCTCCGTGACGATCCTGCCGTGAAGTCGATAAGGAATGAGCATGCAATCTTTCGATCTGCTCACAGATGCCGCGTCTCTCGATCTCATAGAATACTGAAGACTCTCCTATAGACTTCCGCACAATTGCCTGCAATATTCGCAGGGCGAGAATGTACGAAGCAAGCATAGCCTTCTGAGATGCTTGAAGTAACTGGGATGATTGCTTGTCGACCGTTTTGACATCCCCATCGTTTTGTGATGGCGATTTCGTGGGTCTATCATCGGGCAAGCCACGCGCGAACATCACAGGATCTTGAAGCAAGTGATTTACAACTTCAAGTAGCAGCGAGGTGTCAGATTCCGGGATTGCTTGAACCAATGCTGATGGAGCCATTTCCAAAGCACTTGCAAGCGTGCAGATCAGAGTCCGATTTCCGTTCTTGTGATCCACGTCTCGTAGCATCTTGAGAAGGCTGAACAAGACCGTCGATCGAAAGTTGTCGATCTGAATAGGAGTTGCATGGATCGAACCGCGCTCCATACCATCACTAGATGACCGTCGACGTCTTGGTGAGGCATCACGCTTCGCTCGATTTTCATCTTCCGCAGTACTACTTCTGCGACGTCTCTTAGCAGACTTGCCATCATTGTTGTCTGATGCAACAGACTCCCTGCGTCGCTTGTTCTTCTTCTTTTGGTCCGCCGGGGGCTCAGTCACACTGGCAGATTCGGTTTCATCAAGGACGTCTTCGTCACTGGACAGCTCTTCATCTTCCTCACTGTCAAATTCATTGTCATCCTCACCTGCATCATCAAAGTCCAGGTAGCACTCATCGTCATCTTCGTCACGATCTTCGTCTTCACCGTCTTCGTTCTCTCCTGAAAATATCCAGCGCCGAGAGCCGAGACGGCGACGATGTTCCGCTACATCCGAATCATCACTTTCTTCTCCATTCTGATGCACTCGCTGATGCAAGTCGAGCAGTTTTTTCACTGGACTGCAAACACCTCCACTTATATCTTTTTCAGCTTGTTCTGCTTCGTCCAGGCGCTTCATCACTGACTTTCCTTCCCGGTCTACATCGTTCGGACTGGCTCCGCACTCCAAAAGAAATGAAACGATGTCGCACCGCCCAGCAAGTGCTGCCACATGCAGTGCAGTACCAGAAGGACCAAGTTGGTGGACATCAATGCCCCGCTTCACCAAGAATCGAACCATCGACAGCGACGCGACTTCAGACGCGACGAGCAGAGGTTTTTCGATTTCGTGGCCACTGGAGTCGAAGATGGAGGGAAAGTTCAAGTCAGCCCCATCCTTAATAAGGGCGCTCACAGCTGGAATCGAGTCTGCGCGAATAAAATCCAGCAGCAAATTTGCCAGCACATCTGGGTCTGGAGACGAGTCGAGCCTCATTCGATTCTGGAGATGAGCTGTGCTGGCAGATTCGTTGACCACCCGTTGCTTGCTGGAGTGCTTTGCCGCTGGAGTTCTGTGGACTCGACGAATCAGGAGGGATACTAGCTTCAGTGAATGACTGGTCAACGACGAACTTGTGCTAGCTTGCTGCAGCAATCTCTCAATGCCGTCCAGAAGAGGTTTATACAGCTCCTCGTGGACGAAAGTCTCTAAGAGTTCATGGCGGCTATCGAGGAGATATATAAGTAGAGATGCTGCTGCTTGGCGTGAGTCGTCTGGTTCATCTACACTCTTGCTTGTCAGAACCGCCACAAGATCGAGAATGACGTCACTCGTGACGAGCGTCGAGACCACTGACTGTTGTTGGTCCCCGCTTCGGTTTTGACGAAATAATAGCATCAAGCACTTCGATGCGTTTACGTGCAGACCTGGTTGTGGATGCTTGAGCATCAGTCGCAGAAGATCAACGATACGCTTGGCGAGGGCAGGTTGTTCTTTCTTCGCGCTCGCGATGGATGACGTCTCGAATGCATCACCCTCGTGACTCCACTTGATTTTTGCACAGCACTTCTGAAGAAGTGCGACAGTGTGAGTGATAACACTTGAGTGCAGTGTGTTTCCGGTACCCGTAGCGAGATACGTCAGAAAATCCAGATAGTCGTTCAGTGCTGATGTCTTCACAAGCTCGCGAAGCATCGTGCCTTCCGAGCCACACAACCCACAGAGCCCGTTTACGCTCTCTTCTACGGCCATCTGCTCGTCTTTCCCATTCACGCGGCGTTTGTCCGTTCCGCTCTGCATTGCGATAGTCCACTTCTTCAGCAAGCTCAGGTATATTCGAACGACATCCACGACATCTTCTCTCTTGAATAAGTGGCGATCCATTTTGAGAATATAGTTGATCGATTGCACTGCAAAAAGTCGAACTTCTGCAGGAAATAGACCATCTTCGTCGCGGAGTATTGATGCAAGAGCACCGAGTAGAGCTGGATCTTTTCCTTCGTCCGACTTCGTGCCTCCTCCGAACCCGTGTACAAAAAACGCATTGACAACGCCATGCTGCGTATCACCCCACTCCGAGTCTGCTGATGCATCCATCATCGCTAGTGTGTGCGTCAACGCCTGCAACGTATCAACCAGTTTGCTACTCTTGGGCTCCGCAACAAGCTTCTTGAGCACATCACTTGACACACCATAGGCATTCTTTGACGTCGACGACCTGGATTCTTTCGACTTCTTCTTAGCCGCCTTGTCATGCTTAGCAACTCTACGTGCGAGCTTATGCAGTCGTGACGAGAGATCCGACCGCTCTAGCTTTCGCCGGGGCAGCGGATGTGGAGCGTGGCACTCCGGACAGCTCATTTGACCGGCACGGATGGTCACGCCACACTCGAGACATGGGCACTCCAGTCGTCGTTCCGCTTCCGCGTCACTACTCCCATCGTCACTTCCACTTCCACTTTCGCTGCCGCTGTTGCTACTCCCGTCGCTGTCGTCATCGTCACCGTCGTCGTCATCGCCGTCCTCGTCTTCATCTCCAAACATCCCGCCCGCGCCACCGAAAAACAGTCCGCCATGCAACGACCTACGCGCGATCGAGAGCACCGCCGGCATCGACGAGTTCGGGTTGATGGTTCCACACACCGCACAAGCACGAAGCGCCGGCGCATTCTTCATCGTGCACGCGACGCAGCTCCACTCGCTTGGCGCGGTTTCACTCGCGGGCTTGGTCGGGTTGCCGGTGCCGCACATCTCGCAAAAGCGCCGCGCCGCGTCGTTGAGAAACGTGCATGCTGGACACCCCCACTGCGCGGGCTCGGCCGTCGACGCGGCGTCGTCACCTTCCTGTCCTGCGGTCGTCGTACTTGCCGTTGCCGTCGTATCGTCCGGATTTGCCGTCGACTTCTCGCCACCGCGCGAGCGCCGACGCTTCTTTGTCTGGCGCTTGCGTTTCTGCCCACTACCACTGCTCGCAGCGGTCGCGTCGCCCGATGTCATGCCCGACGGTGCGCGTCCCGCGGACGCCGCATCGTCGCTACGTGACCGTTCGCCGCCGTTGTTGCGCGAGGGCGTGCGCCAGGGCATCCCATCGTCGTCCACGTCGCTCATGGCGTGCGCTCGTTTCTATGTGCGTCGCAAAATCCACGCTCGCTGGTTCTCCTCTCTCTCTCTCTCGCGGTCCTCGCACCGCGCTCGCAGATGGACAAGAGGCGAGCTGCTTTGCTTGACGCTTCTTTTTCTGTTGGTTGAGGGATGAAAATGGACCAGGTGTGATACGAACCGATACAAACCCTCCAAGATCAAGGGATACGAACACACTGTTGTGGTTTGTATCGATCTGGTGGATGTCGAGCGGCTGGGCATCAGGGCTGGATCGGAAAAGCAAGGTAATATCCATCGGCGCCACGATGTTCGCCAAGCCACAGAAGACAAGCGGCAATTCGCTGCTCAAGAACAAGGACGTCAAGAAGTTCCGAAAGGATGTGGCGCTGCGGTTCGGCGATGCCATCTCGGATGAGCAGCTGCAGACGCTCGTGCCGAACAAGGCGACTATCAAGAAGCAGAGTTTCCAGGCGCCGTCCCGTATGGTCGTGTACGTGAACGAGGCCACGCACGAGCCGCTCGCGTTTGATGAGACGGGCAAGGGTGACGCGCTCTGCGTCTCTGTCTATGCGCTGTGGCGCCTCGCGGCTGTGCTGCCGCGACTCGTGGTCCATGCGCCCGTGAGCGAGTTTGTGCTGCGAGGCGCCGACGTGATGCTGCCGGGCGTCGTGTTCGCTTCCATGGAAGAGGTGCAGGCACTGCGCAAGGGAGAGTTGCGGGCGGTGTATGCGCGCGGCAATCCGCATGCGTTTGCCGTCGGCGAACTACTCGTGGACGCCGAGGAGATCCAGAAACACGGGAAGAAAGGCAAGGGGCTCCGCGTGCTGCACCACTACGGCGACGAGCTGTGGAAGATGGGCCCTCAAACCGCGCCAAACGAAGGTTTTCCTCGATTAACCACCGGTGGTGAGAAGGCCGTGATTAGGGCGATTGGTGATGACGGTGTTGCTGCAGAAGAGAATGACGACGGCGAAGGTGACGAGGACACTCCGCATGCTGATACAATAGACGCAGGCATCGATCTCAGCAGCGTTGCTCTTGAGGGCCTGGCAAGCGAAGAGCTGGAAGAGAAAACGGAGGCTTCCGAGGCTTCGAATGGTAATGATCAAGACACAGAGGGCTCAACGCCAGTCATGACGAAAGAGGAGATGGACGGCCTGTACTACCAATCTCTTCTCCAGGTATTGAAGTCTGGACATCTCAAGGACAAGCACTTGCCCATGCTCGCCAGTACGTTCCACGCCAACGTTCTGTTACCCTGCCGCCCTGCGGGTACAACACTCAACATCAAGCAGAGCTCTCACAAGAAGCTTTCCACGTTCCTGAAAGCTGTGGCCGACAAAGGCTTCTTGGGTGTGCGAGAGAAGGACGGCGTTCAGTCTATCACGGCGATCGGCCCTCGTCACCCGTACGTCTTTCACGGGGTGTCTGTCCTCCACCCTGGATGAGCACTAACAATGATTGCCATGTCATGCGCAGGGATACGGCTGCACATACACTGTATCGCACAGCCGAGGACGAGAAACGCGAGCAAGATGACGCGGCCCATGGTGCAGACGGTCGAGCAGCTCCACCTTCTCCAGGCACGTACGCACCAGAAGTGCAAGAGTTCATGGGGCTGTCACAGCAGCTGAAGCGCCTCTTGACAGAGGACAAGGAGCTCGCGGTCCACTTTGACGATGTCGCTCGGAAAGATGGCAAGCGCTACTGGACTGCAGTGGAGGTTCGGGATCTCATCAACAAGTACATTGATGTTGCTGACCTTGTCGATGCCTACGACAAGAAATATATCCGTTTGAACGGACCCCTCACAGACGCCGTCTTCGCCGGTAGTAAATCAGCCCCGCCGGGTGGGTACCCGGACTCGATGGCGCGGCCGGATCTGTACACGATCCTCATGAACAAGTGCACAAAGTCTCATCGTGTAGTGCTGTATCCTGGCCATGAGCCGAAGATACAGGTTGGAGCTGTACGCAAGATTGAGATCCTCGCTGAGTACTCCAAGAAACATCGCAGTTCAACGATCACGACGGTTGCCTACTACCAACCATTTGGTATCGATGGAGCAACTTTTGCGAAAGAGGCACAGAAGAAGTGGGGTTGCAGCGCTTCGTTACAACCATCAGAAGACAAGAACCGCGGTGACGAGATCAAAGTTCAGGGCCAAATGGTCAACGAAATCTCAGAGTATTTGGCATCCAAGTACAAGATCGCAACAACCAAGTACGTCAATGTGATGTACGGCAAAAACGTCAAGCCAAAGAAAAAATGATTTAACTCCAGCGCGTCTAATTGAATCCGTTCTTCGAAATCTCTAGTCTTCCCAAATCGATCCGTTGTTAACCTTCTTTGGAGCAGCCGGTGGTGGCGGAGGAGGCGGTGTCGCCTTCTGAGTCGCCTTACGACGTGCCGCTGACGCCTTCTTTTTCTGCTTCTTCCGTGCACTGTTATCTGCAGCTTTCTTCTCCCGTTTGCGCTGTTCCTTCTTGAGCTGCTTCGCTTCGATGGGGTGACGAAGCAGGCCATGGTACAGAGCCAACACGATGAAGATGAACGG
>JAADVY010000172.1:0-25426 GCA_023336035.1 Pythium plurisporium
ATGTCTGAGACAAGGCGCTCTAACTCAAGTAGAATGACGAGATGCTTCAGCTCTTGCTCAGAGAGAACAATATAGTCTCAGCCCAATCTGGTGGACTCATTTTTGGTCACTTCTTCTCCTGCAGGTATTTATCCAAACGTCTCTGCGTCCGAGGATCTTGTGCTCGGAGTAACTTGATGCGGTTTAGCCCGAGTCCGAGAGTTCCCCTGCCCGACGCTAGTCCCACTTGCCGACGCCGCAGTTGGAGGTCCGAGATGACGATACGCCGTCTGTGGTCTGGAAGAGTCGTACCGCTGGCGCTTGAAGGCTGGCGACTGACCAACTCACTCAAGTTCTGGTACTCTCCAGTCGACTGGGACGCGTACAGCTGTTGGAACGACCGCTGCGAGTCATAGACGGTATCACGGACAATCGCGATTCGCCAAACCGTCGCAATGAGGAGTAACCACACGATCCCGTGCACCACCGTAGCAACGTACCCCTCTCGATAACGGCACGATGCAAGTCGGCTCGCATGCTGGTGGAGACGCTGAAGACGCTGCTGCATCGAACGGATCCATTACATGGTACTTGAGCAGGAGCCGAGCTCGGACAGCCTCTAATCGCTGAAAAACTGGGCTCTCGAGCGAGCCAGCAAAGGCATTTGCACGATTGTCAGCCCACTTGACCTGACGCCCGAATGATCTTTTCCGAGATGGACTTCACGAGACCGTGTGTGGGCTTGCTCGACGCGACAGTCACTGTAGACTTACTGTTGTTTAGATGTCGCTTCTCATTCTCCTTAATAGTCAGCGTTGTCGTTGGCCCTGTGACGATCCTACTGTCGGCAGTGGCACTGAACTCTCTTGGTCATCAACTTTCACAACAGACTTGACTTCAGCCACATACTAGTATGACGAGAAACTCACTCGATGTGACGCTGTTGAGTTCGCCTGAGGCTCTCCCTCTTCGTGCTTATCCTGCATCAGCTTTTCT
Source organism: Pythium plurisporium (assembly GCA_023336035.1). Classification (NCBI taxonomy): domain Eukaryota; phylum Oomycota; class Peronosporomycetes; order Pythiales; family Pythiaceae; genus Pythium; species Pythium plurisporium. The sequence goes on from JAADVY010000172.1 coordinate 976, forward strand.
TTCGATTGGATAAACTCCAACACTGCGCAGTAGACTTGCAAACGTTCGACCGGTTGAAGAAGAAAGTGATTGAGTTACGTCGACGCCGTCATTCGCACTGAGGCTCCCTCATTTGGCTCAAGTTCCACAGTGACATGTCAGGATAGAGCATACGCCACTCGGACTTGAAAGTTGCGTGCTGATGCAAGTATGCCGCCGCAGATGATGAAACAAGCGCTCGACGCGTCACAGATTGGTTTGCACTTCGCCTCGACACAGCCTGGAGAAGCTTCGTAGAGTTCACGGAGATGGACGCCGCGAGCGAGAAGTTTCCCGCTTTGCGTCCGGCTTCCTCTCTCGATCTCCACATCATCGTGAGCCAACTCTTCGTGCTGATGGACATGGCGCAACTGCGAAGCCACTCCATGAAGGATTCTCTTTGGCGCCTGTTTGTGCGTTGCCGACCCACCAAAAACTGAACAGGCTCTCTCCTCTCGTTTAGACTTCCGCCTTTGCGACGTAGGAGAGGATGAATAACTGCAGTGTCGATATGTGCTGGAGCTGTGGGAAGTGGAGAGTCTGTGGCTGATTGACGACGTGGGTCGTAAAAGCTGCAAGCACTTTTCCAAAAACAGTTGTCGTACGACACCAAGAGCGTTAGCTGCATCCCGCCACACTCGAGTATGCTTCGTGTCAAACGCCTGCGCCAGCGTTTGTGGAAACGCTGGTGACAACTGCTCAATTTGCGTGATCAGCGGTTCACAAGCCGCCGCTGCAGCAGGCAGCACGAGTTTGTCAGGGCGAGTGACTTCACGAAAAACGCCAAGCACCCTCTCGAGCAGCTAGGTCGCCACCTCTTGGGCTGTCATGCCGTCGACATCTCGGTCATTGTCGAGTGAGTCCTGCTGCCGGTTCGCGACACTGCTGCCACGAATTATTGACGACGTCGGACAGCAGACAATGTACGGGCGAGCTTTGACAGGCCGATCGCTTGCGCACAAAAGTGGAGGGCTTGACGCAGCTGTCGCGATCTAAGCGTCGAATACGCAGGAAAGGTGAGCTAATTGGCATCCAGACAACTGGAATCGCTACACCGGTCACTGAGCGGCTACTGTAGAGATGCAATTATTTCAGGTCGATGTGCCTGGACGCCCGGGCACTTTTGTGGTAGAGACTGTAATCAAACGTATCCGTCTCAAGTGAGCGCGAGAGAAGGGTACATTTGCTCGACTGACGAAGACATCTCGATACCAAAAAGACAAATGCACCCACACTTCAACGTCGATCGCACGTGGCAGGTCGCGAACTATCCGATCCAACGCCCAGTTCCGCGATACGGAGACAACTTCGAACACTTGGCGTGTTGATCTCTGTGCTTAATTTGCGCGGGGACAGGCTAGGTGCGTCTTTCTTCTTCCCATCTGGTGCAGTCTCGGTGAAGACCCAGTCATGAGATTCCGATTCTCTGCAGGCTTGCATGTGTCGCTTGCCACTGAACTCCAATCCGGATCTTCAATCGCAGCTTTGGCTGTTTGCATGGGGCATGATGCTGCTCTCTCATCTGAATTAATCGTGTTGCTGAAAACCGTGGAACGATGGGAATGCGCTCGCTTTGTCGCCTCTCCTCCGCCTTGTTGCTGCTTCCTCTCTGGCTTTGTAGACGCGTTTCCCGTCTTCGCCGGCGAACCAGAGTCTGTGACAACATGCGACTGCGGTGTTGGTACAGGGCGCGCTCCTCGGTGAACTGACAAACTGAAGTCTTGCTCGTCGTCATTCTGGGCTGATAGCGGAGCTCCCGCAGTTCGCTGCTGGTCACTGATACGCCAACGACCAAATGTAGGCTCCTCAATAGCGTCTTGATGATCTTTCGTTGATCAGCTGACGACCGCTTGGCTCCGAGAACATCGACAGCCTGAGGATCACGCTGTCACCGCGACGAATGTACACGTCGACGGCAGCAACGACATCTCCGAGCGTGACCCTGGCAGTACTAAAGCAGGGCGGTGCTTTTGCAGGATCCGCAACCGACCGCGTCAGAGTCCCTCGCGACATGACTGCGTCGTCGGCAGCGAGTCGGCGCTGCTTGGAGGCTGATGCGATGAGCACCGTGATCGCACCGGCGCGCGCGTCCATCGCGAGGCGCTGCAGCTGCGCGTTCGTCTAGGGTTTAACGCTCTCGCGTTCTTCATATTCGATCACGCGTTGCACTTGTGGGCCATGGCGGGCGGAAACAGGAGTGACGGTCCGGCAAGCGACGCTTTCCTCAATGTGGGGGGAATTTCTTCTCCCAACATGTTGGGACGTTCCCAACGAGACGTACCGACCTATTTCCAAAGCAGGCGGCTCTACGAAGGAAGGTTATCGTTTCAGGGTGAGTTAACGCCGCCATATGACTCTGATTACACCTTATTTTGGTTTATTCACCGTATGGGATTTCATTCGAAAAAAATCACACGTGCCACCATGCCAGAACACACGAGGATCGCTGTATTATTGGGCCGCCTCAACTCTGGAGCGTCTGGTAGGTCGGCGCGGCGAGCTGCTGCTGCCGCTCCGTGATCTTCTGGATAAGCGCCTGGCACATGAACTGCTGGCGCGAGAGCTTGCGTACCTCCTTCAAAAACGCCACGAGCTCCATCTCCCCATTGCTCAGTGCGCGGTCCATAAAGTACAGCGCGTCCTCGATCGCTTGGTGCTCGGCGATCGCGCCCAGTAATCTACAGACAACCCATTCATGATCGATCAGCATCCCGTATGAGTCCAGTATACGCCCCGTCACATCCACGTACTGCTTGGAGAGTGCGTCGCCTTCTATCAGGATGGTATCGGGATCCACCGAATCCTACGAGTGTTGCAATACCAAAGTTAGGTTCTCCTCACCTCTCCTCTGTTCAGCCCACAACCAACGGCGTAACCAACCTTCGTCTCGTTCTCGTCCAGCCATGCCTGCACCTCTGTATCTTGTGCCTCGATGACCTCAGACGCCCTCACCAAGTCGTCGCGGAGGAACTCAAGCGACTGAATGCCCCGCTCGACGTTCTCTCTCGACTGCGTCAACTGCAGCTGGTGCTCAAACTGAAGATCGATATCGTCTGGATCAACCCTGTCCGTCAGCACCAAGAGTCGTTCCATGCCACACACGATAGAATCGCACCTCGGACGCGCTTGAATAGCCGCTCCATCTCTTGCTGAAGCTTGCCAGTGACTTCCATTTTGAGAGATGCCGTCCGATCTTCATAGCGAACGGCTGCGGCGGCAGCTGGAGAAGATGTTGCCGAGTACGAGGATGTGGGGGTGCCGAACAGAGACTCACTTTGTTGTTGTGATGGGGTGCGTGCATTCTGGTAGCCGGTATAGGCTTGGTACTGCTGTTGCTGCGAGCTCTGATAAGACGACGACGAACCAGACGAGTAGCCCACTTGCGGGTACGATGACGAGCCACTAGATGATGCTGGTGATGGTGTTGCGCTGTAGGCGGCCGGTGGAAACTGAGGGACGGCCTGCACGGGACGCCGAAAAACGGGGGGGATGTTGCTGAAAATCGAGCACATGTGCGCGACCAATTCGACTAGTGTGAAGTCCTACAACACATCATACACGCGAATGAGGATCCACCGTGGATACAGTACACAATTCCTATCCGTGGACTGATCTCACCTGCCGCCATTCTGAAATGTACGGAATCCTTACAAAGCCATCACTGGTGACATGTGGGTGACCCGGCTTGACCATCATATCTGGCGAGGGAAATACCGCGTCACACTGGAAGCGTTTCAACCACGTCTGAGAACACGAAGTCAACGCACCTGGAGTGGGCCGCACGAAGCAGACGGGAGGGGCCATCGGATACGTTTCAACCATCCAGAACTCGACTGGGATGTTGTACTGGTTGTTTCGGTAGAAGATTGGAATTGTACCCTCCAGATTCAGCAGTGTGCTAGTGGTGCCATCATTATGTGCTGCCCACAGCTTGTCAGTTCACGCGATTCTCCTCTCGATAAAGCACCATTCTCAAAATTTCCACGCACCGAACGTGCCGCAGTTGGGCTGGAGCGATGGGATCTGACGCAGCAGGTTGTATGCGTCTTGCCGCACGCGCGAGCTTTGCTATGGCCCCCGCCGAGAGCGTGGTGCGCAAACTGAGTCAGCCTCCTCCCAATCTTCCGTCCAGAACAAGCACGCCACGCACCAGATAGCACTGTAGCGACGAGAGGATCTGGTCCAGGTTGCTCACATTGCTGGAGTACATGGCGCCGGCGGCGCGGGTCCGCTTCTCGCAGAGAAGAGGCGAGTGAGGCGGCGCCGGGGGAGAGGAATGTGTGCGTGCGCGGCGGCGGCAGTGTTCTTCGCGGAAGGCCTCCCCCCACTACAACGAGGAGAAAGAGAGCGAGCGCGCCTACTGAGGTTGGAGAGTAGCTCTCCACAGGCAGAATGTTGGTCGCGTACCAGCGACACGGCACAGGGCGTCTGTGTTGACAAGATCAGATCCCTTACTGTAGTGAGTGCAAGGTTCGTGTTACGAGGGACGGACGCCATGACGCACGTTGGACAGTGACGATGTAGCCATCACAGCGGACACGAACCCAGGGACGATGGCTGCGGGCTGCACGAGCGCGAGTCCGCCGTTGGACAGTCGCTGGCGGCGCTCCACGGACTCGACAGCCTTGCGCCGCAGGAACGGCGTGTCGCGCGGGCTGCCCAGCACCACCTCCACGCTCTCCTCGCGCTGCTGCCTTGCCGCAGGCTGAGCCGGTGGCAGTGGGCGAGCGTGGGGCTTTCCCGACGAACGTTTCCCCAACTCTGAGTAGAATCGCAGCATCTCCAGAAGTAGCAGGTGACGTAGCGCCGAGGACAGGAAGTAGGATCCTGGTGGTAGAAATGGCAGCACCGCGCGCAGCTCGGCCACTACGTCGTCGGAAAGCAGTGCCCCCACGTTCAGATACAGTACGCCATCGGGCGACCCGCCCGAGGAATGACCACGCGCATTCGCGATTGCACGGCCACGAGGCGAGCTAGTCCGGACATCGTGGTTGTCTTCCATACGACCGCTTCTCGTAGATAGTGGCAGCGCTGGGAGAACATACCCGTCAAGGCTTTCCGGTTGGACGTGGCTCCCGCGCAGTCCCTTGAGGTCGAAGATCACGAAATCGCGATCGTCCACTTGGGAGGCCACATGAACCATACTGGAAGCGCCCCCCTTATTTGCAGCATCTGATCGAGTGGATGCGTCACGGTTTGCTCGCATGCTCTTGAGGAACGCCGCCCAGTCAGTGTCGTTCTTCGTGTCAGGCGTGGCTGGAGCAGTGACCTCCGGTGCGCGCTCAGCGTCGTTCTTGCGCATTATCTTCACGACTGGTTCGCGTGGCGTGGCCGTCCTGTTTCTCATATCGTCGTACAGATGCTTGATGTCATTGCTTGCCTGATTATTCCTACTCTTGGAGCTCGACATTGCAAACACGGCTGCGCGTAGGATAGATTTGAGCGGCACGGGCTCGTCGACGCGATCCTCATCGTCGCTCTGCAAATCAGTGTCACCTTCCTCTGCAAACGAACCGAGACCACTCCGCTTGGGTGACCCATCGTCGTTGTACCCACTAATGCCGTTGCCCTGCATGGCGCGATACAGCAGCTTGAGCGACTCCTTCGCTTGCAACACACGCTCTCCTCGTCGCTCTAGCTCCCGTTTAAATTTTTCCTGCACGGCAAGAATCAGGTTCTCAATTTCCATGCGATGGTGCTGCTGGATCTCGTTCTGACGACGCTCGTACTGCTCGATGATCAATTTCTTGTATTCAAGCAAACCAGCGACGTACTGTTTCTTCAAGCGCGCGATCTGCTCGGTATGAGCCAGTTGGAGTTGTGCTAGCTCCGAGAGTGAGGCATTTCCACCACCCTCGACGCTGATGATGGTGGTGGCACTGGCACTGCTGCCACGGGTAGGAGGCCTCTCTTCCAGTGTCATTGTCGCTGTCAATCTGCGCGTGGTCGTCACATCGTCTTCGATAACCGGGCAAATTGAGCTGCTGGTTGGATCGTTCTCGTATTGAGCGATGCTGTCACTGATATTCTCGTCAGACTGGCCTTCCATTGGCGATACATACTGCGGGAATACCGACGTCACAACCTGCATCACCGTGTCATTCAACTCGCGCTCGTCACGTTCAGTGTCTGAGTCGCCATCGCCCTCGTCTTCGCTGTCCGTTGAGAGATCATCGTTGGGAACTGTCGTGCTGCGTCGTCGTTCGCCATTGGATGATGAGGAGCGGCGTTTTGTCTGCTTCGACATGCTGCGCAGTGAAAGCGTAAACGACGTGCGTCGCACGCTTGCTATCCGTGGTGGAGGGCTGGGTGCTGCGACCTGTACTGGGGCGGGTCGAGCGCTCATAAGCTCTTGGGCTTTTGCCTGGAGCTCGCGCACGATTCGTGCGAGCTCATTGTTATCGTCTTCGAATTTGCTGCGTGAGTCCGTGAGCTCTGATAGTCGGCGTTGAAGATCACGGATTGTTGCTTCTTGCTGCCGGATTTTGACCTCGAGTTCCTGTTTCTCCTTGCTAGACATCTTGACCTGTGCATCCCCTGTGCTCGTCTTGGCTTTGGTGGCAGCAGCCTCGGCTTTCTTGTACGCCGCGGCAGCCTCGGCCGCTGACTCTGCGGCTGCCGTGGCTGCCTCGCGCTGAGCTGTCTCTGCTCGAAGGCGTCCGGCCTCGCTATCTTTCAGGCGCTCCTTGTACTTCTCGAGCTCCGAGTTCTTCGCGCGCAGTATGAAGTCATGCTTCGTGACTTCTTCACTTTGCGCTTGTACACGGTGTTCGAGTTCAGTGACGCGTTGCTCTGTCTCGCCCAGAGACTTAAGCGTGGTTTGATACTTGTCCCGCCACATCCCTACAGTCTGTTGTGAGGTCTCGTTCATTTTTTGGAGATCATTGAGACGGAAGGAAAAATCCTCGCGCACACTCTTGAGCTCGTCTTGCTTGCACGCGATAGCGATCTGTGCCTTTCGCAGCTCCTGAGTTTGCTCTTCCATCATCGCGACCATCTCTTTGTGGGACTTGACATGTTCATGGAGTTGTACGAGCACCATTGATTTTTCTTTGTGAAGCGCCTCCACCGTAATTTTGAGTTCACGAAGCCTTTGTTGTGAGCTGGCCGTATCCTTATCAGTGTCGTCCGACTCATCGCTCATCTGTAGCTGCTTCACGACGTGTAATGTCTTTGCTAGCACGGCTTTCATTTGCTCAGCCTTTTGCGCCGCTTGCTCAAGCACACGGGAAAAGCTCTGCTCGCCTTCACCAATCGCCTGCGAAACTTCGACATCCTCCGCGAACTCAGCCATCATAGAGCGTTCGGTGCGAGTACTGGTCTTGGCGAGCGACGAGTGGGTCGCCAAAAGTAAGTCGCCTACCCGCCATCGCGTGGGGATATCGAGCCTGTCTTCGTCGTCGTCTTCCTCATCGTTTCGTCTGCTCTCCATTGACTCATCATATCGTCGTACCAGCTCGGCAACTCTCGACTGAATGGCGCGCACGTGTGGATTACCACTCTCGCTGCCACCACCAGCAGTGCCAGTTCTTCCCTGTTTCCCGTCATGAGCTGTGCTCGGAGGGGATGCAGAGTTCGTTGCCGATGCCGTGAGAAGCGTATCCTGAGCGGCCAATGCAAGTGAGGTGGCGAGTCGAGACCCCGCGGATGGTGACGGTTGTGTCTCCCCGCCTGTTGTGCGCTGCGCTCCTGGGCGCCGAGGCGTGAGGGTCGCCGCTGCTGCTGATGGATTTTGCTTGGATGGTGATCCTCCACCGCGACGTGGCGAGCCGTGGCTCGGTGACGAGGCCATCGGTGCTTCCTACAGAGAGACAACGCTCATGTATGCAACAGTTACAATCCGGCCTTTGAGCTAAAAAAGCGTCTATGATCATGAACAGCCCCAAAATCACATGCGATTGCTGCCTCGCACCAGTGTCGCCACTTTTCTTGCTTATTTCCCACTAAAAATACAGAAAGCCACACGACCACATTTTCTCACACGCTCATGGTAGAGGCTTACGAGTTGTCGACAATGTTCAGCAGTGTCTTCTCCACGTCTTCGAACCGTTCAGAACCAGAGCGTCCACGCGTGAAGTAACCTTGAATGCGCATTTTTTCCGTTTCGCTCAAGGTCTCGAGGCAAAACTTCAGATGCGAGGGTGTGAGGTCCTTTCGAGAGATCATACCACGCACTTCGTTGTTGCGGTTGAGCACGACCTACATGGGAAAAATCAGTCCGACACAAAGCACCTATAATCAAACCAATCAGAAACACACGTACCAGATGACGCAGGCCGAGCGATCTGAAGAGTCGGAAAGCACGCGGCACTGGCGTTTGGTCCTGAACCGTGTGAGGAGTCGTGTTCATGTACGGCGTGAGATCCATCCACAAGTCACGCTCATCCTCATCAAGCTGGATATCTTGGATGGTTGGGTAGCGCGGGTAGTTGCTCTCAAGATCGCGGTACGAGAGTGCATACTGGTCGTTGTAGAGCAACGTCGTATCGCCCGCCGGCCGGCGCGTGAACGGCAGAGGCTTCTCAACGAAAAAGTCTTTCCGTTGCAGAAGTACACACAAGTGGCGGCGGTAAATAATACCAGCGAACTTGTTGCGACGGCGCAGACGCTGACGCGCGTCGCTGGCACTTTCACCCTCACGCGGTTTGCCAGGAATGACCACTGGGAAGCCACCGTGGTTGCAATCACGCAAAATGTCATAGACCTCGCCGACCTTGGCGATCTGATTGAGAGTCACAGGTGGTGTGCTCATGATGTTCTCAACACGTAAGAATCGCGCGTAGAACGGTGGGTCGAACTCGAGGAACGGCAGATGCTTGAGGTGGATGTGGATATCGTAGAGACCCTCGTTGAACGAGTTGCCCACCCAGCGAGCAGCCATAAGAGCGACCATGATGGGCAGACCCCACTCGATCACGCCGGTACACTCCAGAATGATGACAGTCAGTGAGATCGTCATGCGTGCCATACCTCCAAGCATCGATGCCGCACCGATAAGCGCGAACATACCATCCTGGGCGCCAACAGGGAACCCCAACCAGTGGACAGCCATGACGCAGAGTCGACCGAACGCGGCACCAGAGAGAAGCGATGGGACGAACAATCCCGAGGGGACTGAGATGCCGTATGTCCAGCACGCGAACAGGTAAAACACCGAGAAGAATATGATCAACGACGTGGGCGAGAAGGAAGCGTCACCCGTGAAGTGCAGGAGTTGCTTGATAGATGTCGAATAGGTGACAGTGAAGAGTGATGCAAGATCATTGTAGTGACCATCCGGGCAATAAAGCGTGACCAATGAGTTGCTGTATGGCCCACCAAGAGGGAGACACTCGCCGAAGTGGTATGGAAGCCAGAACGACGCCCCAGCCATACACACCGCAATGAGAAGCGCCTCGCTAAACTTGACCCAGCGATTCGTGATCATACGCTGACGCCAAAGAGTCAAGTGCCTGTTTGCTTGATTGAAAGCGGCACCAAAAAGTCCACCAAGCATGCCCATGGTGATAAAGAGGAGTAAGTCGAGAATCTCGTACGACTTGCTGCCGATGAACGGGCCGAACGAGAACGTCCCTGTCTGCGTACCGAGCTTTCCGAAAAATACATGGTGCTCAAGCGACTCGGTGTTACCCGATTCATTCGCGATGCTGTCGGTCTCCATGAACGAAATGAAGAAGTTGAACACGAACGCCGAGACCATCGCGCAGAAAAATGTTCGCCACGTGAGGTTTTGGTGCCAGAATGAGGCGCCTTCCTCGAGTGCGAACAGCACACCGCCGATGGGCGCACCGAACGCCGCAGCAACACCAGCAGCGGCACCACACGAAATAAAGTCACGTTTCTCCTTGTCGTTACGGAAGCCCTTGAACTTGGTCCAGCTCGTGTCGATGCCGAAACTGGATGACTTGCCTTGAGATAAACCTGCACCGATCACCGCGCCGCTGTGGATCATCGGACCTTCCTTGCCAACTGCGAGACCGCCGGAAACCGAGAAGAGAATGCCAAAGGCCTTACAGAAGAGCGTCTTGAAGCGCACGACGCGGTGGATCTTGATGCCGTTGAGCGTGGCCTTGATCTCCGAGATTCCCGAGCCACCAGCGACAGGACAGAGGATCGCGACCATGTACGCAGCGATGGCCACGAACCCGACGCTAATGGAGGCGTAAACAGCGAATCCTGTGCCAAACGCGAGCTCACCACTCTTCTCCCGCGCGACAAAGCCTTCCATCGTGGTGGTCCGGAACGTTGAGAAAATCTTGGTGAACGTCTCCACAAAGCACGCGACGACGGCCGTGCAGAGACCGATGGAGAAGGTCATGACCCAGCGACCGATATTGAGCGCGCGGATGGCCTCCTCGGTCTGCTCGTGGTCGTGCTGCATGTTGACGCGGCTCTCGAAAAAGTCGTAGTCGAACGACTCAAGATGCTGCGCTTTGAGTTTCTTGTCGGCGTCACTCTCGTCGTCTTCAGCCTTTTGCTTGCTCGTCTTCTGCTGCTGGAGCTGCTGGCGTTTCGCGTGGAGCCAGTCGAGGATGCTCGTGCCCTGCTTTTGACGGAGCGACTCCTCGATCTCGAAGCGCGCAAAGCGCGCGCCCGAGTAAATGTCATCCGGAAACGAGTGCGTGCGCTGGATACCGAGCGCAAAGTCACCAGTCGGGCAGTATTGCGGCGGCGGCTTGTGGTAATGGTTGTGCTGGTGCGAGAGTAGCGGAGTGGTCGAGGTGCTGGCACTGAGACGCGGCTTGGGCACGTCCGCCACCACTACCTCCTCTGCGTGGTGATTTTCGTTCGTATGCACTTTTTGTTCTTCTTCAACGTCGTCTGCTACTTGTACACGGGGCTTTTCGTCCTCCACGACGGCGCCGTCCACCGAGGCCTCGGGCTCCTCCATGTCGCCGGCGCTGCTGCTGCTGGACGTGTAGCTCGCGTTGGTCTCGCGCAGCTCAATGTCGCCAACGACGCCGTCGTCTTGGCACGGCGCTTCGTCCGCGACCAGCGAGAGCCGCACGCGCCGCGCGCTGCTGTTGCTGTGGCTGCTGCTCGGGGGCGTCTTGTCACCGCCCAGCAAGGCGTCGGTTTCGTCCATTGTGCTGCGGCTGCTGCGTGTGGAGAAAGAGTGGGAATGCCTCGCCGACGCGTACAGTCAGTTGAAAGCTCTCTCTCCCTCCGAGTGGCTTGTCGTGACGGTCGCCACCAGCCGAGTCTGTGTCTGTGTCGCCTTCGCTCGATATGCGGCCTTCCGTCGAGCGGCGGGAGAAGAACGAGTCGGCGGGACGGCAGAGACGGGCAAGTGACGCGACGTGGAGGATTGTATTTCTACCAATCATATATTGCTTCTATGTATGATTGGTCCAAAAGAAAGCAGAGGAAGAAGTGATCGAGGCCAAAGACGGCGCGAAAGTGAAGCTGCAGTTTGATTGGGCCACGCGCTCCGCCACATGGCTCACCCGTTCTTCTGGAACGATTTTTTTTTGAATTTGTGGTTCGCGCGTACTTATGGGTGTAACGTAACCTGACGACCACCAGCAGGTACAGTAACCTTTTGTGAACGGTGTACCCTCCCCGTCTGACATCTCTGTTGTGAGGGAGTCAGGCAACTCATCTCAGCCCTTCGACAGCACCTGCTTCTTTTTTTTTGCTCCCCCAACAGAAATGTGATTCCTCACATGCACCCAACACTCGCTGCTATTTTCTCACGAAAGTCTCGTTGTGGATGGAACATGGAACCTTTTTCCAGTCCAGAGGGTGTTAGGAGTCGTAGTTCCGCGAGTGTGTTCCTTGAAGCGTGATGCATGGAAGACGGGGAGCGCGCCTCTGAAATGGACGGAAATGGACCGTCGAGTGGCAGACGGACGCGCCACCTTCCCGACTGGAAGCCTTTGAGGCGGATCCATGCAAGGGTGTGATGTCCTCACGATGGCGGAACACTTGTCCGCACATCGTGGTGGCACCTGGATGTTCGACCGCAAGGGTCCGCAGAGGGCAGCTGAAGCTGGCTCGGGTGCTCGCACGCCACACCATGCCACGCCGTGGACGGCCGCGCGGTCACGAGCGAGCCTCGCCGAGGATCGCCATGCAGATGGGATCCATCCGTCCGTCCGTTTGTTTACCCTCTCCAGAGATGAGGATCTCGTGCGATATCCGACCACAGCTCAACGCCAGTTATTTGGTTCCGCGCGGCCATATCGGAACTCGTCCGTTTGCCCCCCCTGGTGTGTAATTCACTGACGCCAGCGTCGCCTTGACTGAATTGCGCACTGGGCGGTCGGGTGGGGCGCTCTTTTTTTTTCCTTCCTTTTCTTTCCCTCCCTTCCCTCCCCTTCGAGCGTATCGCTTGCCCCTCGTCCCCCCGGTATTCAATTTCCAAGGTTTTCGCCCCCAGGGACTATTCAGCTGCTGCTGCGTGTCTGGCGTGCGGCCCATACCCACCGTGTTCTGGAATGGCCACGCCACTGGCGCCAGCTTCCATTCTTGAAGATCGGCTGGCGTGTGAGTGGGGGCCGCGATCAACTCTTGCAGGTCCGAGGCCCTCCCCCACCCACCGCCCGCCCTTCTTTCTTCGCGAGAAGGAGGCCGGCCTCTCCTCTCCTCCCCTCTCCTCCCCCCACTTTCGGACCGCCATTAGTGGGGACCCAGCGGAGGCCGCGCTCGCCGTCCGCGGATCTTTGCCCACATGACGCTCAAGTGCTGGACCTCCACGGCGGCCATCGGTCAGACACCCGCGGCTGCGGCCGCGTCGGCCACGTCCACAGCCGCAGCGGCCGCAGTGGCGAACGGCGCGACACGGTCCGCGGCCTCGAGTCTCCACGAGATGCGGCGCCGCAGCGTGGGCTTTATCAACATCCCGGAGAATTCCGTGAGCGCCGCGAGTCCCCTCGTGACCACGCCGACACGCAACCCGAACGTGCACCGCCCGAGCCGCATGCGCTCGCTCTCGTCCACGTGGGAGTCGGCCGACTTTGACGACGACGACGACCAGGCCGAAGAGAAATCCAACGGCTCGCTCTCGGACCAGACGCGCCGCGAGCTCATGTTTACGCAGATCGCGAGCAGTCTCAACAACCAGCACGACGCTTCCGCCTCTGGAGGGGGCGGCCACACGCCCGGCCGCCGCCGTGGCCACCACTCGCGCAGCGCGCGCAGCCGACGGCGCCGCACCATGAGCGAGAGCAGCGGCTCGGCGTCCAACGCGACTCGCCGCGTGCGCATCCTCACGCCCGTGAACAACAAGGTGTGCTTTGGCGGCTGGGTGCGCGGCCAGCCCGCCGAGGTGCAGTGGGAGGTCGTGGACAAGTCGGTGCAAAGCGTCCGCATCGACGTGTGCAACGTGGCGTGGTCCGTGCCCACGACCATTGCCAACCGCGTGCCCAACGACGGCAGCTTCCAATGGAAGCGCGTGTACTGGGGTATGCCCATCACGGACGGCTACTATGTGAATATTTACGACGTGACGGACGTGTCGCCCGAGCAGCTCCCGTCACCCGACCAGCAGCAGTCGCGACCGCCGGACCAGCCGTCGTCCTCGGCCACCAACCACACCGAGAACCAACCGGACCCGAGCACGTCGACCGTACGGCAAGACAAGGTTGAGCTCGTGCTGTTGGCCCGCAGTGATTGCTTCGCCGTCGTGGGCTGAGACAGAGAGATGACAGAGACGACACCTTCGAGAACACACAACGACCACGCGAGGGGAAGGAGGGGGTATTTATCAACACAATGACACAGAGACATTCCATGCCCGCGCGTGGCGCCGCCGAGACTTCTTTGACGCCGCAGGACTGCACGCCTCACAGCACACAGCATTCAAGCGCCCAGTATACGACAGATCCCCACTCACCCGGTGCTTCCAGTCAGCAGGTCTGAAACAATGCACAGCTGGGAGCGGACTTCGGCGCCTCGCGAGACACAGCGAAGCATCTATGCAGACAGACGGAGAGAGAGAGAGAGAGCACGACGGAGAGAGACAGAGAGACAGAGATGGAGAGAAAGACGAAAGTGAGATGAACAGGTGAGAGAGCGAGGGTGGGAAGACAAGGATCGAGACTGGACTTGGACGAGACGGCAGTGTGTCGGATGCCAGTCGAGTGGGACTGCACGTGCGTCTTGTGAGATGTGGCATGGTTCGCGTGGTGTGCGTGAACAGCGTGAAGCAGTGGAGTGGTGCAATGAAGGACGATGAAAAGGAACGGCTACGGTCTACAAGTCAGCGCTGGCGAAGGGAGGCACAAGTGCGTCGCTGCAGTCGAAAAAAGAGAGAGAGATGGAGGAAATAAATCAACTGAATATGCAAACTGTGTTTCGACTGTGACGTTCTGGTGGACTCGTCCAAAAGTCGCGACGCAAGACGAGACAAAAGATTGAAAAAAACGATCTTTTTGGAAAAGATCCGATCCGCGACGTGGACCATTTGCACGCGACGAAGTCCCAAGAAGCACACATCGGTGCGGTCGCCTTCGCCCGCGGATGAGAGAGCGCTCGAGCGAGAGCAAGAGGACCTCCCTGCTCTCGGCGCTGTGTTGGACACGCGTTTGGTCCTCAAGATACGACGCCTCACGGCCTCTCGTCGCCGAGCAGACTACATTGAGGCCATCGCGACCCACACAAGTGAGCTCACAAATGTGCCGCTGTCCATCGCCTGCGATGTGGACACTGCGCAGGCCTTCCGCGACGCGAGTCGTGAGGAGATCATGCTCAATGGCGTGTGCTTCGTGGGCGACCACAGGACCGAAGCGTTTGTGGCCGCGATCAAGCGGATTGTCTCGCGGCACGTGGACGACCCGGACAAGTATCTCGCCGTGACAGACCGCGTGATGCGTGGCTGCAGCCGCACACTGAGCGGATCCGATTCGTACTTTGCTTTGTACGAACTGTTTGCATGTCCTGAAATATTGGTATCGGCCGGCTTCGTCTACAGATCTCATGTCCATGTACATTACCTAATGTCGCGTTGTCTACGTAGATCAAGCCGCGTGATGCAAAGCCCATTCCGCTGGACGTCACACTCGGCCTGGATTGCTCAGATCACCGCTTCAAGTGCCGCATCAAGTCCACGAACCTCTTTGGACTCTATCGCAACGAGGACATCGAGCGACTGCTGACAGCTTCAGCCACGCAGCATGTCGACGACATCGAGCCGTTTGTCGCGGTCGACACGCTGGTCGTGGAGATCATGGACCTCACAACCGACAAGACTCGACGCCATTTATCCATTCGCACGCCGCCCACGCTTCCAACCAAGCTCGATCTAGAGATCGAAGAGCTGTTCTAGCTTGGTCAGAGCGTGCCGTAATAGCTGCTTCTGCTGGTTCGCATCCAGCTTGTGTGTGTCCGCAAAATCTCGCGTCGCCTCATACACATCGTCGTCTCGATTCAAGCAGAACTGGTAGGTCTCGAAAGGCGACACATGCACGTCGATGCATAAATCAGCGGCGTCGCGGTCGTCTGCTTCGTCGATCTGATCTGCAACTAGCTCCTTCTTCGCCATCGTCTCCTGCACTGATGAATACTGCAATCTCATCTCTCGAAGAGCCGGAGCAGCTAATGAACGCGATCCGCGACGATGCTGACCTGCTCTCGCCGAAATCTTGCGTCGATCTTCTCTTGTCCGTTGCTGAGTTGCAAACTTGAACGGTACGACGATAGTGTGGCCGTCTCCACTTTTCGGGAACACATGCGTGGGCTCTAGACGGCTCGCCTTTTCCTGGGCATCTTCGATCTTGGCAGCATAGGCGTGTCGCATCTCGGTTATCTTTTCGTAGAACTGAACAGGTAGAGCGTTATTAGAGAGCGACTCGTGCAGGCGCTCTAGCCGCTCTTCGATTGTCAATCCGTTCACATAGGTCGGTGACACTCGCATCTCTTTCTTGCGAATTTCTTCTTCTGCTTGTCGAGCGCGAACGTATTTGGCCATGTTGTTGTTCTGCCGTACGAAAGCGTCGCAGTAGAGGCGATTGAAAGCTTCAGGCTCAGAAGATACAGACGCATCTTCACGGTCGTCCCGGAACTTGTAGCCCACCAACGATTCTCTCCTACTTCCAGACGAGATCTTGGGCTTGAAGGTACACTCAGCCAACTCGTCTTGCTCCTTTTCACGACGCAGCGCTTCGATTCGTTGTTGTGCGAGACTGTGGCGCATTTCTAGCAAATCACACGGATATTCTCGAGACTGAATCGCCTTGCCATGAAGCGTGTAGGTGACCTTGCGATGGCGGGGAGCTCTAAAATGCTTTGAATCATTCTCTTGCTCCGCCGAAACACCTCGAGATCGCTTTCTGGCGATGTAGTTCAGTCGGAAAACCTCCAGCAGACGAGCCTTGGGATTAGTCGTGATGGTTTGGCGGTTTGTACGTATTGATGGGTGCTGCTTGACGATCACGGATTCGAGAAGATGCTTCAAGATGGGCATGCGCACCTGCCGTTCGTCGCCCTTTCCTTCTCCATATGTTGTCCACGCGTGCCAGAGCAGCGTTACGTTTGCGTCACCTTCCCATGGCGTATTTGGCGCAGGTACAAATCCAAAGTATAGCAGTGCACACGAAAACTCCACAAACGAGACTTTCGTGGGAGCTTCCGTTTGTGGAGACGGTACACCCTCTCGATATGAACACTGAGGGCTGCCAATGTTCTGACCACAGATCATTCGCACATCACGTGCCAGTCGTTCACGCACGATAGAGTTCGATCGGTGACTTGAGCGTCGGTCTGGAGACTTGACAGGAGTCGACACCGACTCGTCACGAGCTCGTTGATGTTTATCTAGACCACGCCGGTAGAGCGACTCGCACGCGCGGGCCTTCGCAGCTTCTTTTTGACGAAGGTGGTCTCGTTTGCGGGTCTTGCTCTTCACAGAAGCCTGGTTTGGCTTGTTCGATCGGCTGGAGTGCTTGAGCAGTCTCTTCAATCGATCCTCCATGGACTCCTCCCACAGACCATTACGCTCGAGAATGGCTTGCGAGCCTTTCGCGACCAGTGATCGTCTACGTTGGTCAAGGTCCTGCGCATCGTTCTCTTCCAACCTCCGCTTGTCTTCCTGTCGTCGCTGAAGGCGCTCCTGGCGTTCGCTGATATCGCGTTGCATTCGAGTTGTGAAACGAGCGGTTGTGTGCCGACGCACCCGTGCCATGCCTCGACGTCTAGCAAGACTCATTTCACGGTCAGTGATCAGAGAGCGCTTCGCCCAGCCATCAGTACTCACCGAAAATAGGCCTTGTTGATCGTTGGGCGAAATGTGCACTCTGCCGGAGTGGATGCAGTGCTTCCTCGATGAGCCCGAGTACTCTTGGTTCGCAGGTACGCAACACTGGGTACGACGACCTTGAGCTTTTTAGGGGACTTCTTGGTCGACGACCGCACTGATTCCAGGTCGCACCATCTTGTCCGGCGTGAAGACACCCCAGGTTAGCGGCCCAGTGCGTTCGGTTTTCGGCTGGTCGGCTCGGTTGGTCCGCGTTTCTTGCTGCACAAATGTTGAGCCGCGACTCTGTCGCTCCGCATTGAGCCACGCTTTTGTACCCTCCATGACGACCTCAGTGGGTGGTGGCGTGGGCGTCCGCGCCGCTTGCTGCCGTGTAAAGTCGACCAGAAACCGATCAAAGTCGCTTTCTTCTGTCACACACGGCGCCGGCTGACACCAAAACACCCCCCACGCTCAGCACCACTGCACCACCCACCTATCCCACACTGTACGCACTTACCAGCTTCTCTTGGTTGGGGGCGCTTTCATTCGACGGCAGCCGAACCGCGTCCGTATTCTCGTCGCTGATTGCTCGCGAGATCACGGTCGTTGCCTTCGTCTCACCATCGTCCAGCAACCCGAGCATGCGCGCGACCGCCTCGTCGTCGTCTCCATACAGCAGCCCTTCCCTTTCGCTGCCTTCCTCCACGTCGCTGAACTCGGGATCCGACGCTACGTCCTCAAACACGTCGCCCATGGTGGCGTTCCAGTACTGCCCACCATGTTTCCCTTCTCTCGTGCTTCGCTCCACTTCAACACACCGTAATAATAGCCTTAGCAAATATCCACCAATCATCGATGGTCCCGAACGATGTTTGCTCCAACGAGGGATGAACTCCCTCGCTGGAATCCGGTACGGACTGAACACTCCCCCACAAGGGACATCTCACGTGGCGATGATGAAGGAGACGGCATCCGAGGCCTATGGGGTCGTGGACGTCGCGAGTCCGCGGCGCCTCGGCGACGATACCGACGGCAGCACCAGCAGCAGCAGTGCGTTCCGCGACTCGCCGTCGTCCGGTCTCAGCCCACGACGCGCCGCCCGTGCGGCGCAGCAGCAGCATCACCATCTCCAAAAGCCGCTGGCCGCGACCCGCAGCGAGGACGACGACGACGACGACGACGACGACGCGTTCGACATGGATGCGTACGACTCGGACGGCAAGCCACCAGCGCTCAAGCGAATGGGCAGTGCCGACGGCGCGGTGGAGGACGCACGGCTGCGTGTGAATGGGATTGTCGTGGACTATGAGATCCGGGGCGGCGCCAAGCTCCACTGGGAGGACGTGTACCAAGTGCTCTTCAAGAGCAGCACGCCCAACGGCCAGCGCATGGCGCTCACGCTGCTCATCATGGTCTCGATCAGCGTGACCTGCGGTGCGTTGGAGACGCGTTGCAGTTGGTGAACCGCTTGGAGCTGATGTGTGACATGTGTATGATCGGTCCGAACGATATGAACAGCCGTGCTCGATAGTGTCAAGACCATTCGGTACGTACTCGCACGACAACGTGCACAGGACCAACGCATGCTCACATACTGTCGGCGGTGGCGCCATGCAGCAACCAAGTGGGCGACTACCTGCTCGTGCTTGAGGTGTTTTTCACGGTCGTGTTCACGATCGAGTACACGCTACGCGTCTTGTGTCTACGCAAACCCCGTGCGTTCGTGCTGAGTCTCGTGGGCATTGTCGACCTCAGTGCACTGGTGCCGTCGTACCTCGGGCTCTTTATCCCGTCTGCGCGGCCGCTCCTTCACTTGGCCGTGCTGCGAGTCTTCCGCGTCATGCGGGTCTTCCGCGTGCTGCGACTCGCACGGTTCGTGGATGCCAGCGCCGCGCTGAGCGACAGCATCCAGTCCAACAAGCGCCGCATCGCCGTCTTCCTCGTCGCGCTGTTCACGATGATTTTGGTCATCGGCTGCGCGATGTACCTCATTGAGGGCGACCACGACGACTTCTCCAATATCCCCATCAGTCTCTACTGGACGGTCGTGACCATCACAACTGTGGGCTACGGCGACATCGCCCCACAAACAGTGCTTGGCCGTATGCTCGCGACCGTGGTCATGTTTGCAGGCTACGGACTCATTGCGTGCCCGCTCGTGCTCACGAACCAGCCTGGATCCAATGACGTGTTACTCGAGGTGACTGAGTGTCCGCGCTGCTTCCGCCGCAAGCACCAGGACGACGCCAACTTTTGCCGCGTGTGCGGTACGGCGCTCCACCAGCCACGCGCCAAGACCATCAAGGCGCAGCAGCGCCGGCTCCGTCTCGCGAAGCTCCGAACGCCCGTCCACGCGAACAGTATGGAGCCTATGTCGTCGACGACGTCGACCACCAAGTCGAATGTGCGGCTCTTGAATCCCGATGAAGAGGAGGACCGCCATGGTATCACGGTCAATCTGTGAGAATGATACATAGGCAGCGATGGAGAGCATACTGTGTTTTGTACATTACAGTGAAACGCAGCACTTGTGCAATGTATTGCTTGTTCCGGTGTGATTACGGCATGGTTAATGCACGCCCTCTGACTTGTCATGCAACACGACAAGGTGATCTGTGAAGAAATTGTGTCGTTGAAAACGCGATGACTAGATATGTTTAGGAACTTCAACTGAATAATTGGTGAAGCGAATATACAGTCTGAAGCTGCCTACACCGCCGATTTCGGGCTCGACTGGTGGGAGCTACTTACTCCACCACACGAGATTATGAAATGCCGATCTTGGTCATGACCCGAGACGTGATGCGCGCAGATCGACTACGTACCGACGCATCCGCCAGACCCGACCTACACTTCTGCGTGTCCTTCTTTCAGAGATCGGTCCCGGGAACCCTAGACACGCACAGGCTACGTGCCTCACCCTCACTCGTGCATCTTGCCGTTCCTGAGCGGACCCGAGATAGCTACATACTCGACCCTGCGTGGCGTGAGGCTCAGTTCAAGGTTGAGATTGGTGAACTCCTTAGTGTCCCCAGTCGTGTGGGTGCCTTGCTATACTGATGACGAGTTTTGATGCGCGTGGCAACTCGTAGCTACGTGAATTGAAGCAGACAAGCTACGTGGAGTAAGTATTTCTTTCAATACTTTATTCTCAACTGCTGTTGGCCAAGATCAGAGACTCGTGCATTCCGCGACCAGCCGAGCCGAATCGATCAGGTACTCGCAGTTGGTGATCTTCTCCGCGTGGAAGCCTCCTGGTGTTATCGAAGAACGAAAGTACGGGTGAAGAAGAAGTTCGTCGACCGTTGGACGACATTCGGGACTGTGATGAAGACACTCCCGCAGCAGATCTTCCAAGTGCATGTTCTTGTTGCCGCGCGAGTCGAGTTCTTCATTCGGCATGCACAGGGCAGCAGATTTTTTGTCCATGGGTTTTGTCGCTCGGATCGTCGAACACCAGCTTTTCACAATGATGCCGCAAAGGATGCAGCCAAGTGACCACAGATCCTCAGCCCGGGTGAGATTGGCCTGTAATGGACCAGACGATCTCCGTCCTACAGGATCACTAGCCGCCCGGAAACCACATGCGCCGCCCACGATCGTGGCCTGCTCACCGTCGACAAGTCGAGCAAGCACGTGCGATGCGAGGTACATCGGTGAACTGGACCACAGCAGGACGACACCGTCCTGCAGGATCACTAGCCGCCCGGAAACCACATGCGCCGCCCACGATCGTGGTCTGGTTACCATCGTTGGCATCTTCTCTCGTAGAGTCTTGAGCGAGACGAGGAGAATTGAGAAGTGAGCGGACGTTTGTGGTTGCGCTCGGGACGCGCAGAAACCCCATCGTGGGAGTTTAGTCACTGAACTCTTCCAAAAGGGGTCGACGTGTCGGAGGTCGGAGTCGTCAGACGCATATGGTTGTCTTCGTCAATGGTTAACCAGTTACACCATAACCACGTGTCGACTGAGAGGCATATGGTTATGGTACGTGTGCGTGAGCAACCTCTCGCTGCATTCGAGTGAGAGCTTGCCTGGATTTGGTCGTGATTTGACCTCATGCCTCTCAGGCACACGGCCTTCCTCGCCAGTGCATGCTCTTTATGTGGTCTTTATGTATGTGGACCGCTGAAGTCTCTCACGCAAAAGCATGGCTGAAACCACGAGCACACGAGTCTGAAATGCGCGCGCGGAATTCGCCTTGCTAAGTGCTTTCGGCCCTTTAAACGGTGAGTCCTCGCGTAGTTGGTTATCCTCTGGGGAACGCTGTCGACAAGAGAGCACGGAGTACTGGTGGGATGCGATGTCAACGATGACGAGAGGACAGCATATCGAGATCTCTGCGTGCCATTAAATAGACCTCAACGCAGGCATACGTACGGTCGAATGCTCGACTCCTTCGTGGTAGTAGTCGTTCACCAGCGGCTTTTACGGTGTTACCATCAAGTAGGGCGACCGCTCGTTGTCGCGATGCTGGTCTGGGGACAACATCACCAACGGCACGCGCCCTCGTGCACTCGTCGCAATGTGGCCAACATCGTCACCTTCGCTTATGCCGTCCATCAAACCGCTTGCGTCGCTGTCACTCAGCTGTGCACTCGCTGTCAAATCGACCAGTTCCTCCGCTCGCTCTCGGCGACGACGCCGACGCGATCGACGGCGGCGGTGGCCGATGGATCGCCGTCGTCGTGATGGCCGGACCTGCGACAGGATCTGGGCTGCTTCCTCCTCGGTAGCAGCGTCCGCAGCACGAAGTGCCTGCCATGCGGCGTAACGTGCGGCGGTGCGAGTACGCCCACGTCGACCAGAACCATTCGCCTGGGCCGCCGTAGCACTGCCTAGTCAGTCCCATCCAATCATAGCAAGGACTTGCAGCAATCGCACCTCAGGATAGCTCTGGTCGCCCATAGCGAAGAGGCGGCGAAGCAGCTCAGCGTCCATATCTGACGGACTCTCCTTCCAACGTGCTTGTATGGCTGGCTGGCAGGCAAATCGAGACTGTTGTGGGGAGAAGAGAAGCATCCAAAGTCTTCACAGCAGCGTTTCTTTCTTACTCGTGTAAGAGTGGGGCCATGTGTATTTAACTCTATTCGTACAGCAATGGCCAAAGTTTCGGCTGGTGGGTACGCGGTGGGCGTGGAGTTGGTGGAGAGAGGGTCGATTAAATATGGGTCTTGACCACTCGCGTCTGGAACCACGCGCTCTCGTCTGTACAGGTCGTCTCGACCGGTGCGTAGCCGGCCGAGACGGAGCCCGTGTGGCGGTAGAATCGTCGGCGCGAGGATGAGCGAGTCGTGGCCGCCGACGCGTAGCCAAACACCATAGTCGCGGGCTTGATGATGGTGCTGGCCTCGCTGTCGCGCCACCGCTGCAGTGCGAGCTCCAGCAACTCGGCGTCCTCGGCGTTGGCTGCGAGCAACGCCGTATCACGCCAGCCGTAGCGGCTCCACCGCGCCAGTCGCTTGAGCCACTCGTCCTTGGTCGTCTGATCGACAGCCGCGAGCAGAAGCGTGTCGGCGGGCGTGAACGAATAGCTGCCGTCTGCATGGAGCGTCATCTTCTTGGTCTGCACGCGGAAGCTAAAGGGTAGCAGCGTCATCACGCTGTCGGATTCGCGTGCGCAGTCCACGACCTCGACCACGTGACCGCTTAGCTGCACGACACGCGCGGCTTCGTGTGGCCGCACGGGCTTGTCCGTGTGGCTGTCCATCATCGGCTCGTCTTCTGGCTGGGGCGCGTCGGATGTGGAGTTCTTGAGCTTTTCGACGACAAACGACGCCGCGCGCTCCATGCGCTTGGGCGCCAGCAGCGGCAGGCCGGCGGTGGCGGAGGTGTCAGTGTTGGTCTCTTGGTGGTGGTCGGCGGCCGCGCGGTGCTGAGCGGCCGGCGTGCAGACAAGCTGCCCATTCGCGACCTCGGCGTACACGACGGTGGTGTTATTCCGTACGAGGTATCCGGCGCACGACATGACTGGGCTGTGGCCGCGAGTGTGGTTGTGGGTTTGTGTGGCCGGGTCAAACGAAAAGTGAGCGAATCTGCAGTTCGGCGACTTGGGCCGAAAGGTTCCATGAATGGATTCAGAGCATTTGAAGCGAATCATGAGCCAGTTGGGGTTTGGCCAGAGACAAGCCGTGGGACGAAAAATTTCTCCGATCTTTTGGACTCTGGTTTCTCTCGAGAGGGACTTTTCTCCACTCTGGAGGGCTGCCATCTGGCTACTTCAGTCCCACAAAAGTTACGCAACCCCTTAAAACAGATCCCCGTTGTATTTGGTAGTATTGTGGAGACATATTGAGCCAATGAATTCATTGAAATATCATGCCCTTCCCATACAGATGAGTACCATGTTGCGCTGAGGTCAGGGAATACTGTACGTGATACGTACCTGGGTCACCCAGGCTGGGTGGGCCCGGCCTAACCAAACGCCCAAGCGATCCACAAGTTGGTGCTCGATGATCCACCAGGCGTGTGGTTCTGGCCGAGTGTGTAGCTGCCCTATGGATACACGCATGGCTTTTTTGTTTGGTTTTGGCGTTTGGTTGGGGCGAGCTCTCTGGTCATTACGCGACGCCAACTGTGCCATACGCGAGTAGGGTACGGAAATAGAGGGTGTGATTAGAGACGCGTGTCGCAACGTCACGCCTCTCCTCTCCTCCGAGATGGCAGGTTCTGACTTCCGACTTTGTAGGCTTCGATGTCGCGACCTGTCGCATTCGTCCAACTGTGCCGTTCAATCGAATGTCCCCTGTGTCGAACCGTCGCATCACCGACGATTCCATGAGTGAAAGATTACGACCAGTGGACACGAAAGCTTACGAGAAGATAACTCGTCACAAATTATTTGTGACTGTCACAAACCGGTTACAAATAGCGACGTTGAAGTTGTTGCAGTGTCGTGAGGTTTCATTGTGGGGCGTCCCCTCCTTCGTTCTCGCCTCAGACGAGCCAAGCGCGGGGATGGGCGGGAGCAAGACGTCGTTTGGAGTATCTACTTTTCTATGAATCTTAACCGGTCCGCCACCAGTTCATCCCTCCCGCGAGCCTCAAAGGTCGGGCCCCCCACACACGCACGGAGGTGGATTGAAAGAGAACGCGGGGAGGGGAAACGGAAAACTGGCGCCCCACACGCGAAGCCGCAGACCCGTAGACCAAGCGCGGGAGAATCGTCACGAGACGCGCGAGGGAGGCCGCCGTGACGCGGGGGGGGGGGGGGGGGGGGGGGGGGGGGGGGGGGGGGGGGGGGGGGGGGGGGGGGGG